>QNGE01002369.1:74812-85723 GCA_008508345.1 Paragonimus westermani
CCCCTGAATCATTTGGTGGATTCCATATGAGACAGTGGGACGGGTGGGTAACAGAGTCCAAATGTGAAATTTCCGAGCTCCCGGTGTGGCTCTGTAGCTCAGCTGGTAGAGCGCTTGCCGCGTTGAGGCATGCTGTGTCTGTCGCTGGTTCGAATCCAGCCGAAGCCCTGGCTTTTCACAGTTGAGTCTCATCTAAATTGGACATTTTGGCGTTTCGGGCTTATTGTTGAATACAAGCAAGCGTCTGTTTGAGGTGGTGTTGAAGCATGCACCTGCCATGACGATTTTCTAAATAAACAATTTTGGTGCCAAGCGCGTTCTTGGCCCACCACATTAGTTCCCACTGAGCAGTGCTCATGCACTGACATCAGACTACGGCTGTTAACTGAATTCCACGCAATTGTGCAACGGTGCCTTTGTGACGTACGGTTGTGATTACATTCGTCTCAGTGTGTACGCAATAGTCACGTTTGGTTGAATATAAAAGCTCCGTTTTAATTTGCCACAGAATTGCCTATTAACTTTTAATACATGTGTTTCGCCTATATTGTACACCCTGCAACTGTGGTATGCGCTGTCCTGGTTACGAGGTTTTTCATTGTGGCGTCACCCCTCAACCCAGAACCGAACCGCGCAGCTGCAGACAGTGCAACTCATGGTCATACAAGATTCTTCATTTCCATTATTACGCTAATCGGAACATCCTTAAAACAGAATTTACACAGTTGTAAGATATCCGCACCAAATGTAGTACGAATGAAGTTGAATAGTTTGGGCGTCGTGTTTAACATGTTATTGATATACAGATTGGGAATAACACAACGTTTCGAAATCACCTTGACCAAGGTCAAGGTGATTTCGATTACAACACTCCTGAGGAAGGCCACCCGAGGTGGTTGGAACGTAGAGTATTACAACTTGCTCGAAACGTTGTGTTATTCCCAATCTGTATATCAAGAATTTACACAGACCCATTCTCTACTCACCTGCCAACTTACCCTTGGTCATCGACTAGTGTTCAACAGAATATCTATATAATTCCATCTGAGAATATGAGGGAAACGGCGCGAACATTGGGGTGGAGCGACAGCCCGCTCCTGGTTGTTGCGGACTGCACAGCATCAGAGGCAGCCTGCTAATTCTCGTGGAACAGCTTACATCCATGTCACATAGTCGTTGTACCAAGGGGCCTCCCTAGTTTGATGATGGATTACGTTCCAACCTAAGACCTAGACACCGGTAATGGAGGAGCTGCACAGCTGAGTACAGGTTCCTGTTACGCGCATCGATGAAATGAGTGTAATATCCCGAAGCTTCACAAGGGTCGACATAATGGAAGAAGCTTGTCTGCAAAATCAGTATTACCAGATCATCATAAAAATGTGGTCATTGAGACCTCGGACACATCACAGCTAGTTCCTCGACACTATGCTTCTACACTTTTCCAGTCTAATACTGTGTATAGCTTGCTGGGCGACTTCACTCCGGGCGATGTCAAAACAGTTCACTATTGCAGAAGGGCAACCGAAGCTTCAGGTGTTTGGTGTAGGCGATCGCCAGGCCCATAGATTGACATGATAAATTCCCTGCCGGAATTTACGCACTTGTTGCTTTTCCAAATCAAAACACTGTCTTTGTGAATTCGGGATGATTCTGCAGTGAATAATATCAAGCGGATGCAATCATGAAAGCAATAAACGTACATTCAATGTGGTTAACCCGAGACAGATAGTCCATGGGCACGTAACTTTGGTGGTAATATTACATAATCAAACCAGTCAATGAGGTATGTTACAGTATGTTAGAAAACTTCGGTCATTGTGAAAAGGAAACAAAATGGACACGTCAAAGTAAAATTACAACCTGCGTGGCAGGTGGCTAGCCACCTCGAAAAGCACCGGGATCGCCTTTAGTTCCTCAGTGAGAGACGACATAGATTTCAAGGAGGACGGTCCTGTTACACAAATTTTTTTTGTAGACGACTGGTAAAAACGAGAACTGTGGACCAGGCAATGTACCTATTTTTCGATTTCAGAAAGACAGTTGGCGGTGTACCGCACAATGAGCTACCCGCTAAGTTAAAGGTGTACGCCCTCTGTTTGCTTATAAAAGGCTGATTAGCAGACTTTTTCATAACAGGTCTTTTGCGGTCAGGTTCACTTGGCACTTATCTGAGTACCGATAGGTAGTGTGCGATCTCACCTGATATGGATTGAACATCACTCGCTACTAATCGCGGCCGTCGCAATCCTATTGACATTCCAGTCAGGCCTGTTCGAAAAGAAACACTTTACTCGAGTTTTGATCCTGTTAGAGCTCGTAATTTGTGCATATCCTTGCTGCGGGCGGGACTAGAACTGTGGTCACGCTCTCCTGAGGCAACCATATTGATTATTGCGTCATTGACCTCACGTTGGGCATGACTGAACGTTTTTGCGCAACCGCTCAGCCACATTCGCTTGCCACGAAGGGATATGAATTTCAGATGAGCTCTAACAAAGGGGAAACTGCGGTCCAACGCTCCTGTTCAAAAGGGCTAACTGGAAACTCTGTAAGTGTGGCGATTCCGATCAATTGTGAATGTTTTGCTAATACTCATCGAACTGGAAGCCTGTTCTAAGTGGTCTACAGAGGTCAGCGCTCGGACTCGTATCGTTTTTTGTCTCCATTGACGACGTACCGGGCCAGTTACACCCACTTGCCCTTGTATTTGCCGACGGTAAATACTACTGGGGTGATGAGTAGTAGGGTTTTTGATGTCTATACAAGCTGAAGATCACTCGCAATTAATCACGTCTGTTGCACTCCCGTAGACTTTCTAGTTGACTCCTTCTGAAAAAGCAGCACCACACTCGAGCTCGTCAACGAACTGACCGACATATGATGTCGAATTGGACAGTTCAGTGGGGGCTGCCTCTAAACTCACCTAAATATTCCATTCATCTGGAAGATGCCATGCATATCAGGAAGTGCCATTTTGCTGGGCACCTGTTAATTTAGCTACGAGCCTGGTCTCGTGATGTTGGCGTGTCACACGCGAAGCGCAATTTTGCATCACAGCCAGAAGAGGCGATCTGTTAATCGTTTGGCAGGGTATCGAGGGAGGTTTATGTTTGGTCTTCTCGCTTCACGTTCGACCGAGACTGGTGTACCTTATGCATGAAAACCCTGGTTGTTCGACTTTACAGAATACAGCGAGCAACCGAGCATATGACTGTTGAAATGAGGGTCTCGCACACAACCATCAGCTGGATCATTTATATAGGTATCTTCCAGGTTATCAGTGACTTCGAAGCTATCTTAACGTCGTACTCCGGAATTTACGTTATAGCCTAATGGAGGAGCTAAGGGTGTAGTACTGTTTCCGAATTGAAAGCAGATTCCGTAGCCACTTCCTTACATTCTACTGATTTCTACATATTAGCCTAAGGTACGAGGTGACCGGTGGATTTCTTGACAGATGGAAGTGAAAGTCGCCACTGGCTTGCTAAGAACGGTAGGTCGTATTCGTATGTTGGGCTAGATCATCCCGGCTCACCCGTTCGCTCGCTGGAACACTAGGGAATATGGTGACATCTGTCTGATGGCTTGCATGTTGTTTGATGGTTGTATATAGAGTCTCACAGATGCCACCTTTCTCTCGCTCATTGCCCAGTCGTTCGTTTGCAAGGTATCCATTTGATTTCATTTTTCTTTAACATACAGTTTTTTGTGATTGATCGGTAGTTAGGCAGTTACGCGTGGTTGAAAAAAGGTGTTGTGACCACCTTTACATTCCTGCCTTCAGTTGGAAGGGGGAAATGTGAATGGTTTTCTTTGAGAATATATAGTCACTCTCTTTCGCACGCCTGTGCAGCAAGGCTATCGGAGACGTTCCAGGTAGAATCTTCTCGCTCTGGCAGCGAGTGCCTATGTCGGTACTTCTAACTGTTGAATTTTGATTTTAGGTACCACGTTTCGCCTGCTCTTTTAACTCCCCTGTGATCAAGAGTTAGGTTACTTCGATTGAACATAAGGTTAGAGCGTGGATGTTGTGGCCTGCCAGCCCAAACCCTTACGCATCGATGATGTCACCTTGTTTGGTAGTGAAACCTAAATACCAAACTCGACGAACGACCGAATACTCAAACTGTCAACCCGAGCTGCAAACTCAGCCGCCCTTCCCAACAGTCAAAAGTGTGCCGCCTCAGAGTATTTCAAGAGGCATCTACAATGTCCCTCCCTCATTTGTATAAAGACATGAGAAAATTGTTGATCTGTCAAGGAGGTGCGTTTATTATCCCTACGCCATGGTCACAGCACTTACCCTAGCTCTTTTGCTCCAACTTGTTCGTCCTACTTTATACCCGGATTCCACACTCGTCTAAGGAACCTCGAGTGTTTGCTTTTATACTTCGGTTTCCACTTAGAACACAGTCACAAGAGGATTGGTTTTATTTTCATTTTCTCTAGGCTACCATTAATTCTCAAGCGACATCTGGTAGATCTGAGAGGAACTGGTGGGTTCACCAACTAGTTGTGGGTAGATTATTGGTTTCGGATCATCTTTGTCCATAAGCACCTATTTGTTTTGTTTTGGGTCAATTTGTTGCCGAACCGTCCACCACTGGCTGTTACACGGAACGGTACCTGAAAGATACAGCACTCCCTTACTAACCACTTCAAACATTCACATCGTGTAAGGTATTTTATCTGTCTTCTTTTAGTCCTACTCAACTTTACGATAGCTTATTCCCTCCACTGAACATTTCAAAACGTTGGTCATTATGAAATGCGCGAGCAGTGTCATTTTCTGTAGGTGATACGTTAGTTTCGACGTATACAGACAGCAAGTCTGATCCAGATAGATCACCTTTATTTCTCTCCTTTTCTTGTGGCCGTTCTTTGAATTCTTAATTGCGTCACTTGCTTGCCCTACTGTTGTCTTATCACTAAGCGGCATGGCGACGCAAGTTTTTATACTTGATATCTTCATTTGTTTTGTAGCCTGACCTCAAGAAGATTGCTCTTCCTGGCAATTAATGCTGAACGGTGTTGTTGAGAATCATGCTATGACCAGCATTTGGGACCAGTCTGTCCTCTGCCCCGTCGATCTAGTCCACGCTTTCGAATGTCAACTTGAACAGTGTTTTCAGTCAAGTCAGGATTTTACCTCCGGCGATCTGAGCTGTTCTGCTACGGCGGATGTTTCACGGTACACGGCAAAGTAAGTTCGATGTTTCCGTTTTGCACAATTTTCCCCACGCAGGTCTTTTAATTTGGTACTCGGCTTATTCGAATCGGTCACTCCGTTCCATTGGCACTCTAGCAATGTGTTCCGTGCCTACATACAGTCCTTGAGCTTGGCGAACTTTGAAGTCTGTTTATGCTTGAAATTCATTTGTACTCTGTCCTGTTCGGTTTGTTAGAAAGGCGAAAGTTTGAATTTCGATTTGCCAGAAGATGACGATTTGACGTTTGCTTTTGATCATCACTCCCTCATAACCTCCCAGCTTCCGGATTCATATGATGAACCAATCAAAACTGCCGATGAAGTTATTAGAGAAATCAATTTGATCATGGTAGGTCCTCAATATTTTCCTTGTTTATTACTTATCAGGGTCATGGAGAAGAGGACGAGGAGGAGGGGGAGGAGGGTGTTGTATTTTCTCCTCTTGGCGATGAATGTTTCTCAAATATCAGCCTACCTCAACGAACCGTTGTTGTCGGTACAAATTTATTCTCAGAAGCAAGTATGGCAGGTTGATCAACTGACATGTCTGCCTTTGGATAGTTGTCATCTTCTTGGTTCAGTATTATTATACTCAGTACCAATCAATCGCATGTTAAGACTTTTGGTATCAAGTTTCCTAATTGTCCAGCCTCTTAGTGGGATGCCTGACGATGTGGTAATCCCGCTTCGAACAATCTATAACGTGAACGCCGGATTTCGGTTCGCCTTTAGGAACGTTAGGTTATTTCTTTGTTTATTCATTTATTTATTCGGTCCTCATTATCATCGCCGTTGATTTGCCTTGTTGGTTACCTTCTATACACCAGTAATAATAGTAAGCTAGTCATGATTTCTAAAGGCAAAAGAATCGGTGAGAATGGGGTTTAATTTCTAATCTCAAACATTTGATGTTAAGACAACCATACCTTGTAAACATATAACTGAATACTGAACGAGAGTAAGACGTCTTGACAAAACAGCTTCCCTCCTGTTTTTCTTTATTTGTTTCGAAAGATTGCACATATTTCACAGACAGTTCGACATAACCTCACCATTCACGCCACCGAACCCATTAGCCACCATCTCCCCTAGCGCTTCTAACCATCAACTCGGTGAATGATGAGAGCCTTGGCTCCACATACAAACCCGACCTACCAGTGGTGGTCTATTGATGTAACTAGTTATTTCTCGATATCCCGCCATCGTTTGCCCACCTCGAACCTTGTTCCACTCACATACAGCATCGGCAGAGGGTGTTTGGCGTGGTAGAAAATCGATTGGCGTCCTTAATACATGCAAACCTGGAGACTACACTAATAAACTCGCCCGGCTTCTTACCATGGGTATCTAATCGTTAATGCCACCCGATGTATGCAGTTAAAGGAAAACATCGACGATTCGGTACCTGAAGACAGCTTGCATCCCACACTCTGAGCGGTTACCTTTTGCATCTGTACGGTGACCTCGCTGTCAGTTGCTCTACATATTCGTCTCATAAGCTTCACAGTGTTGCACTTTGTCATCAGAGGTAACAGTGTAGGAGATACATGCTTGTGTTTCACCTCCTATGCCTTCATTACTGTCGATACACAATGTGGTCAACAGTTCCCATAGTTCCATAATTTAGTATTAGATCTACGCAACTACCGAACTCCTTCAAAAGCCCTTCAAGACAACTAGACACATTCAAAAAGTTTAGCATGGCGCCAGATATTGTCTAACATCATCTCTGCTCTTTGGGAATTGTCAGACAACAATTGGCCCTCGACATAGTCATGAACAGCCGGCCTTCCATGTGACAGGTGGTCCACGCCAACGTTCCACGACTGCCGCAGCCAGTTCTCCATTGCTTTACCTGTGACAGTATAGAACAATGAACACGAAATTGGGCAGTCTTGATATACACGGCTTTTTAGATTCTACACGCACGGTATTTCCTCCTAGTGTTCGAATTGAGTGGGGAATGGAACTATGGCACTGGTAGTAAGTCCTCACACTTCCTGTGTATCCCTGTCTCTCCACGACCCTAACAGTTTACCTGGTT
This sequence comes from Paragonimus westermani, assembly GCA_008508345.1. NCBI lineage: Eukaryota > Metazoa > Platyhelminthes > Trematoda > Plagiorchiida > Troglotrematidae > Paragonimus > Paragonimus westermani. Next base: position 82,069 of record QNGE01002369.1, read on the forward strand.
CCACATGTGACAACGAGACTGGACCTTTAGGTGGTAACGGCTAGAACATCTTGATGACCTGTTGGGCTTAACCGGACAGTGTGACGATCACACCAACAGTAATTCGTACCAGACAGGCCAGTGCGAGAGGTCTGACGAAGGAGACGGACCCAACCTATGGTGGCCAACTCCTTGATGAACAACTTCGTTTCTCTGCGCTAGGTCTTCATCTGTCCACTTCGTATCTTACGCCAGTCGGTCACAGCATTGACAGAGTACTCGGTGTGGCAGACGACTAGCTGATATCCTTAATGCAGGTGCTAACCATTTATGTCTGTCTGAACGTGAGGATTGAACAAAAGCATTCGTTTGCCAATCACTCCCAGATGACCGCCTCCTAACCTCTTCGTTGTGTACTCGGTGCCAATTGATGCAAGCGATCGAACGCAGACCGGTAGTCAAATACCTGGAGGCGGTTCCCGTCTTCTGCTCTGGGCGACCATATTTTGTTGCCATATAGTAATACAGACCTCATTGTCGCCTTATATACGCCACCCTTAAGACCCTGTGAAATACCTCTCTGTCGTCAGAGCTGCCCCCAGGTTAGCGGATACCGCCCTCGTCTTAGTGATACACGCTTCCATTTCATTCCCTACACTCACACTACCGCTAATGCAGCTTCCCAGGCACACAAACCCTATTACGTTTGAGAGCCGAAGTGCAATTATAGACCTCAGTTTCAGTGGATGGTGCCAAATCTACCGACCAGCGTGCTACATTGCAAGTTTGTGGCGATAACACAGTAGAAGCGGGAGGCCAACTAAAATCACCTCCAAAGTGTTCCGCCCATTGCTTTAACCTTTTGGACTTATTATGGATGAGTGTGCCGTCTGTCTCGCTGATAGCTTCACTGACAGACGGTCGCCTGGGACCAATGGCACGGATAAGCTTAAACAGTTTGCTTGTGTTCCCTGAAACAAAAGCAGTTTCCATTTTCCTAACTCATCTGAGGCACCTACGGCGACAGAGGTATCTTGTTGGAGCTTAAGGGTCATGTGTATCAGACAACAGTGAGGGCTGTATTACTTCACGACGGTGAAACTTAACCGCTCAAGGTAGAATACGTAAACCATCTTCAGGTATTTGACCAATCAGTCGCTCCTATCGCGTGACACCAGCGAATAGGGAACAAGGAGGTTAGAAAGCGGGTGTTTGGCACTGATTGTCGGACGATTTCTTTTGTTCACCGCTTACATTTGCACATATTTAGCTGGTTAGGTCATGTATTAAGGAGATCAGCTAGTCGCCTGCCACACCGTGCACTGTTCGCCGACTCTGAGGCCGACTGTTGCAGGGTGCGAAGTGGACAAATGATGACGTGGAGTAGACAAATGGACTCGTTCACGAAGGGGTTGATCACTGTAGATCGGGTTAGTCTCCCGAGCCGGGGCCGTCGCGACTCACAGAGTCGGTGGTTCGAGACGTTAGGTGAGATGGTGGCTAATCGAGTTTAGTGGCATGAATGTTGTTTGGCCGATCCGTCTGTGAAGTGAGTGCACTTAGTGACGCGGGGCAGTGAAAGCCGTAAGGAAGTTGTCTTGCCTTACTTTCACTCACAGCTCCGTTGTTTGATTGCAAGGTGTAAATACCTTACTGATTTCTGTTCGAATATGGGCGTGGTTATTTTTAGTGGTTAGGTCCACTCCTCTCCCCTTCTTCTCTCTCCTATACGGAGTGCTTTTTTCTTCATGATTGTGTGGCAGTCAAGCATTACTGTGAACCACATGTGTTGCTGTCTGTGATGTAATGATGATGATGAGACTTGTTATGTGAACTTCCAGAAGGAACGTTCCTTCTGACATCTAAAAACCAGGGATTTCCTCAATGTTTGTCCAACTCACGAACCACTGTGTCGCTTTCTACAGTATCTGCTTCATGAATGGCCTGCGAGACTTTGGTTTAGCAGCTGTTAGGATCTTCGGAGTGAGAACTACTAAGGCAGCCTTCTAAGCTGGCTTGGTCCTTATGCTTTACCGACGGTATAGCCAGTTTCCCAACAGCCAGCCGCTGCTGTCGATGGAACCGTTGTTCAGCAAAAGTAGTGACAAAACGGCTATGTTCTAACGCATGATTTGAATCTAAGCATGTACCCCAAGAACAATGTCAGTCGTGAACGGGCAGGCCCGTTAACTATACCTAACAGCTATGTGATCTATCTGAGGTCAAACCTGATTCGAAGGAGGCGCCAAGTACAGCAATGACGTGTACGATGTCTAAAACTATTGCTAGCTGAAAATCGCGTACGGTTAGCCCACAGTTGCAACATCCTCCTGTCATTAACCGAGCGATGTGATGCCGTCCTGAACCTGCCACCTAAACGAGACTCAGTTCGACCAAGACAGCTGACCTGGGCGTTCATTTCTCCGGCCAGGATGACTATCAGGCCCATATGTCGATCGAAGGGAGGGCGACCAGATCCGAGTAAAATTCGTCTTTGAGGCCGACGTCCTTACAGTCAGTTAGGGTGTAAGCGGACAGTGGAAAGATTTCTGACTTTTTCTGTCTAGAACTGGCCCTAATAGAGCCTGCCAAGCAGACAGCACGAAGTCTCCTGCTAACAGGAATCCACTCTATTAATACGGTTACGGCCGTCGTGCTGAGGATTATATCTATTTCAGCCTGACCGGTACCGGCAGTCGTGGAGTCATCCGAAGTGTATAGCCAATATCGGGTAGATAGTGTGGGTGCTGTTAGTTGCTACGTTGGCTTCTACCCTGGAATCTAATTTCCGAAATGCAACAGACAACGATTTTAACGTTCGTGCGAGAACGGCCTGTTGACCTATTCTTTTAGAGTGAGAACGTTCTAGGTCTAAGCAAAGGACGAGGGATGCCTGGGACTGAATGATAAAAGATATCACTTACCGACACAGTGTTACTATGATTGGCTATATCTGCTGTGGAACCTGCAGAGCACTTACCAGAGATGGGGCTTGTGAGGGTCCTGAGAGCTAAATTTGATGAAGCAATAGGGGAGGGATCAGTAGTAGCGTGTTTTCGCCCATCCACCTTGTTGTATGCAACAGATACGGCCAGCCCTGTTTGTACTGCAAGGCGGCTGATACAGTATGAAATTACTGGTTCTGATCATCCATGGTTGTATGTGGGCTGAGATACTACCAGGACGCCCAGATCTAGACAGGAGAATTATCAGGGTTCTCAACCAGTTCTTTCGACTCAGAAACCCCGTCACGGTGAGACTGGACCTTGACGTGGTGTGACGGCTTGCGCATCTCGATTACCTTTTGGGCTAAACTGGACAGAGTTACTCATACCAGACAGGCCAACAGGTAGAGGTCTGACAAACCACAATCTCCTGGTCCTCCAGGTTGGGGGTTGGAAGATGGTTGGCATCTCTCCCTGAAAAACGTACCATTTCTGGTACACTGCCACCTACCCGCTGCCTTGCAGGACAGGCTTTTTAGCCAAAGGCTTTGGTTGAGAACCCTAGTCGTTCTCCTGTCTAGGTCTGGGCGTCCTGGCTGTATCTCAGCCCACACACAACCATGAATACTCACAACACAATCACTTCCATACTGCATCGGCCGTCTCGCAGTATAAACCGGGTCGCCCTATCTGCTGCATACAGCAGGGTGGATAGGCGAAAACATGCTACT
>QNGE01002369.1:88433-117227 GCA_008508345.1 Paragonimus westermani
GCAGTGAAAGCCGTAAGGAAGCTGTCTCGCTGATGACGCCTTACTCTCACTTGCAGCTCGGTTGTGTTGTTTGCAAGGTGTAGGCACCTTGATGCTGAATGTTTGAATATGGACGTAGTCATTTTCAGTAGATAGGTCCCTTCCCGTCCCCTTCTTTTTCCTTCTCTCCTATATATATAGGGTTTGCTTTTTCTTCATGGTTGTGTGGCAGTTAAGCATTAGTGTGATTAACTGATGTATTGCTGTCTATGATGATGATGGTGACTCAGAAACCTTTACCGCAAGGCATTGAGGCAGTGGCAGTATACCGAAACGGGCACTTTTTCCGGAAAAGGATACCAAGCTTGTTTTTACTTCCAACCTGGAGGACCAGGAGGCTGTTTTGTCAGAGCTCTGTCTATTGGCCTGCCTGGTATGAATTACTGTCGGTGTGGTCATCATACCGTCCAGTTTAGCCCAACAGGTCATGGAGATGCGCAAGCCATCACATCACGTCGATGTTCAGTCTCGTTGGTATGCTTGTCTTTCTGTAGACCTGATTCGATCAGTTGTCAGCCGTTGTTGTCGTGGGGTCTTCAAGGGATCTTACGTTAACTCACCGTCTTGGCCCAAGTAGTAGACAGTAGAGGCTAGAAACTAAGTCATATGAAGTGGGAAGTATCAGTATTAGTATATTTTGGTCCACCTACTGTGCTGCATGCAGCGGGATGGGACGACCCCGTTTACTGCCAGACGGCCAGTGTATTATTGGATTAGCATTACCGTAAAAACTTTTGGTTGTGCTTGGGCGGAAATTCTTCCAGGACCCCGAAATCTAGAAAGAAGAGCGATAGGAGTTATCAGCTGAAGCGCTTAGCTCGATTACTGACACCGCAAGGCAACAGGTAAGTGATAGCTGATTAAAACTGTTACATTTTGTCCAGAATGAAAGACCGAATTTATTTCACTCCCAATTTGAAGCACTAGAGCAATATGATCAGTCAGGTCATTTTTGATTTGCATAGCATGAGGGACTGATCACGTGGTCGTCATACTGCCCAGTTGAGCACATTCGATCATCGATGTTGGCAAGCTGTTAGCGCCTCTAGTTCATTTTCTGAAACCTCTAACCACGCCGTTTTTCGGTTAATCGATTCACAGTCCATTGAAAACCATCATGTAAGATTTCTGTAATAATTCGCCACTTGATGTGCAAACCAACTTTCTTACTAGTGGTATTAGGCGGCCTTTTGTGGAAACAGGAACCTAGGAGCTTATCAGATAAAAATAACTAAAATATATGATAGATAACTTCCCGTCGCCCCATTGTCGCCCATAAAGCGCGAATGGTCTGCCTAATTCTCTATACAAATTACAGCATTATGCACATCAAACCGAGTGTGCACCAAGTAAACGTTCATTGCTGAGCACTAATCATCACCTCGGATACTTCACTGTAATTTGCCGTCCATTGTAAAGTGAGCTCTTCGGGAGGTAATTTCATGTAAATAGTACCAAACAGGTATGCTGGATGAAAAACATGGTCACGGTTGTTGTGAGTAAGCACACAATCCTAACCTCATTTTTCATTCGGTTCAAGTATGACGAACCATGCTGTCCACATTATGTGCAAAATACCCTACGTAGTTCAGTTCGATTCCTGGACTTTCACTTCCGACAGCTGTGTAGTTCAAACCTACAATCAAAATGTTAGGTTTCCGGCACACGATTAAATTAATGATCATCCATTTAATGGGACTTTTAGCCAGTGCTGTTAGGTAGCGCTTCTAGCGGGATTCAACCGTACTTCTCTGCCGGTGTCCGTCTTCTTTCTGCTTAGAGGTTTAATTGCTCCACACATGTCCTGTTCCCTTGGTCTGCTACATTTGGCCGTCAGTGGTTTGTGGCTGTGACGTACCTTCGTATACTGTCTAGTTATTGCTGACCTCTATCCTGACCACTCTTAAAAATCAGTGAAGTCGGTATGTTTTCCTTCTTTGCCGCTGTCGCAAGCAATTGGCGTGGGGTCCGGGAGGAACAAACGGGTACTTGAAATGTGTAAATAATGACCGCCACCAGTAATTTTGCGACAGCATATCAGGTTTGTATCCTAGGCCGAGGTGGTGGTGATTCGGTAGCTAGAAACGTGTGAAGTAAATACAACTTATGAAGCCAAATGGTGAAAGTCGATAAGAAACTGTCCAGCGAAGCCAACCTACTCTCGTTCGCCACTCGGTCACCCGAATTTCCAGCGTCTGTGTTTACACGTGAACCCTATTCACCATTTTTCTTCTGAGATTGTACCATGGCTTTCTTATTGTTATGAAGAAGTCGACTGAACTATGTGGATTATTGTGGATTATTGTCATGTGACCCCGTTGATCTTCATCTTGTCGAGAGGTGCGCTGATCAATATCCCGTCCAATTGAGGCGATAACATTTCTTTTGCTTTTGCTTTTTATTACAACCAGGTCATTTACTGATAGTCGTTCTTCCGGTGTCTTTTTTTCAAATTCCCCCGCACACTTCTGCTGTACGATCAGCTTTTCGGTTTAAGGCTGATCTACCTACCGATTTGAACACTACGGCATAGGTAATCTGACGTTCATGGTTTTGGTCCAGTTAAGCATCAGTGAGAACGACTGATGTATTGTTGTCTATGATGATGATGATGGTCTTGCGTTCCGTGGTTCGTTGCCCTAATGACGCGTGCTGATTAATTGGCTTAAATTTCTGCATAGTTTGGTAACGTCTGGCACGTTTTAGTGTTGGGCATATGCTCAACCCACTTCCCCTAATTCATTTCGATCCTCCAGTTCATGCTGACGACCACATTAACAATTTCAAAATTTCCTTTTGTATTGTATTCTGAGCCCGTGCGTGTGTGTCGATCACACACTTTTGTACGCAGAGATGTTACATTGTTCGTTCGACTTACGGTAGGGTGATGATCCTTCGGAATTGCCATTGGTGTCCGGTTTAATTTTCGGTCTTCATACTGCATGCACTCCCGTATCTTGCATGAGGACTGATCGTTTATTTGGTCCGCTCAACTTTCTGTCCTCGATTACATTCGAGTATTTTCTAATTACAAATTGATGGTTGTGGCCCTTTGACCTTGGCAAACATGTTGACTCTTATTACCATGAGTTGTGTCGGAATCGTGTTGTGTTTTAGAATTGGGTGGGGAGAGAGATCAGGTTGACGCTATACTGTTAACAAGTTTAACATGTCTACCGAACGCGGAGCACATAGACTCGAATTTCAGTGTGATGACACAGTACATATATATGTTAAACCGCCAAACAACACGAATAAACAAACAAAAAGCAACTGATATTAAAGACTGGGAACTCCTCCACACAAACACGGGTTATTGTTTTCTGCCATATCAACAGATTGCTAGTCCTCTGCAAGTTATTTCTTTATATCACAGCAAGTCTTTTTATATGTTTCACATGGTCTCGTATAAACGTTTCATCTTGTTTAATGCTGCCCGGTAAAAAAGAACGCTTGTAGGGTCATCTTTACTTTACAAGTTCTCTTTCTAGTGAGGATGTGAATGAGAGAAATGCATTAGTTTAAACATGGTTGTTTTTCCTCAATGCTTCTGACGAATCCACAGCTTTTGGGCGTATAGCACAGTTGAGTAGTAGGTCTACGTTCACATTTCTTCATCTTCGTTGAACACAACAAACTGAATACCAACATCCCGTGGTATATGTTTCTTTCACTGTTGGTTTTCATTCACAGTTGTTTGTCACATAGATTGTCATTCATTCATTGTTGAATCAAACTTCGATCGAAATTAATCATACCGTCAGTACTTTTTTCTCACATTGTTGGCTCTGGTTACAATCAAAAGTCTGATAACAACCTGGCTGTTTTGGTTTTGAGAGATCTATGCATTCATAGCTATATCCTCTTCCAGATTTGAACAGTTTGTCTTTGAACCAATTGAATGCATTGCTCGAAGATTTAGAGGAATGCGTCCGCGAGTACTCAGTTGTTCTGGTTCAAGAACTGGCTTATCGTGAGGAGCTGGATTTTGAACAGGAACAAAAAGACGTGTTCATCGCTCGTCTCGACGAAATGCATCGCCGACTGGAACGTCGTCGTAGGCGGTCGAGTATGCCCCCGGTCAGTCCTGGTCACTTACCCATACCACTCTCCTTTACTCCGGACGTTTTGCGAGTGGAAAAATCCCCAAGTCCCGTCCGTTGTATGGACAACAGAACAGTACACAAAAGCGAACAAGCACCTGTTATTAATCGTGAGTTATTGATTAGAGAGCTGGAGTATCTTGTTTTTTATTCGTACCTAGGACCCTTTCCGCTGCCCCATCTGATGTTAAGTTAAAGTGTGGGTAGCCGGAGGTAAATCCGTGACTACAATGTTACCTTGTAATCAGAGGGTCATAAGCCCTGACTGAGAATGATTTTGCTGCTTAGGTCTAACCGATCGGATGTGTTAACATTCAGCACGATTTTTGCACCTTTCACTCGCCATACGTTCGTATATTGCATACCGCCCTATCCACGCTTATTCATGTTTAATGTTACACTTCGTTCTTGCCGGCCGGTTCGTAGCAGTGTGGTCGCGTCACTTTGTGCTGCGATGAACGGCCCCTGCGGATCCTTGTCACCTCTGCTATCCGAATAGAACACAGTCCACATGACATCCACCATCAGACTGAAAACGTACTAGTAGCCCTAATGTATTCCTGTTCTTCCATCTTAAGATCACTAATTCCCGTTTAATTTCGGGAGTTTCGATCATTTCTGACTGAACAGTAATTATCATTAATTAATCTATGTTCAGAGCTCGCAGACTATTTGTTAGTTGGATGGTACATCTAGCTTCAAAACTGTCGTCGGTATGGTATTTTCTTCCAATCTGTCTTACGTAATAAATAAGTTGTTTTAGTTCACCCTTGAAAGCTTACTTTTCAACTGCAACTCGCCAAGTTGTTTGCTGGTGGTAGGTTGGGTTACTATCGGCAGCCTGTGATCAGCATACGACGTGGTTTTTCATTGAGGTTTTGATGTTGAGGTCTGCTTTAGCTAGTCGTTGCTCGTTGAAACCGGAAGAACAGTGGACATCTGTAGTGAAGAACGTTGTCTGACATGATGAACGATGAAAGTCCATGTGGATCTTGCCACGATTTTATGTGCTCCGAATTTTTTCTACCTCTTTTTCCTCCTATCTTACGTAATTGACCGTTTTTCCCTATTCGTCATGCGATGTATGCGAGTTTTCTATGACTGGCCACGTTGGGTATGCATTTCTCTGCCAGTTTTCCTCGTTAGTTTTAACTATGATCCATGCGTATATGATAACACCAGGAGAAAAACGGAGAAGTTCGAGGATAGTACATGAATACAAGTTACAAAAAGTAATCATTTTTCCGATTTGCTATAATTTCTCTCAATCATCGACAAGTTTATAACAAGTCGTGGTAACTAGTTTGTTTGAGAACTAGAAGAATGTGCACGTTAATCTGCTTCCTCATGTAATGTGACATGACAACAGGGACCGACAAGTGTGTGAACTGCCAGTGGACATCTATGAACTTGACGACTGGCAGTTAAATAACTCCTGACTTATTCTGTTTCCTGGACGTAGTGGTTGTACTTATGTGTAATACATTTATTCGAGGGGCTATACTGGATAGAGCTTCAATCTTTCCAGATTCATCCATGTCAGTTAGATTAAAGGATAGAAATCAAAACAAAAGGCGGTTCCACCGTTAGAGTTGTATTTCGCACTAAGAAATGCGCAAAAGTGCTTAGGTTGTGGGACAAGACCATATGAGCACACAGTAGAACTGTTTTCATGGTTAATGTACTAGTGTCTTTCCAACAAGGAGGAGAATGGGTTAGAAAGAGCACCCTCAAACGAAGAGTATTCCGATCGCCCAACTGTTGATCATGACTGCCGAGGTACTGTCTAACACGCTCGAAGAGAATTTGGTATCATTCGAAAGCCTGATGTAGCTTGGAATACATCCATTACGCACAACAGTGCTCAGAATCAGACATCAGTGGCTTATTCACTGCGCCATCGTGTCAGGCAAGCTCCTCACCGCCAAATGGGTCGGATTCTTGAGTCACTGGCTTCAGTTAAAGTCTCTCAAGAAGACCTCCTATTGTTGCCAGGTTATATTTTTGTGTCTGGTTCGCTGCGTAAATGACCTGGAAGTATAAGAATTTATTGTTCATTTGACTGTACTCATCCATTACCACTTTCCATTCCCCCCCTCCAATTTGCTTGCCTTTGCTGTACCTTTGGGTAATAATCGTTTTCTAAAACCAAGACAACTGGTGAGCATTAGCGCCTTTAATAGTCACACTTTCCTACAATTTGTTCAGCAAGCCGCTTCGAAAAGTGCTCTTTCAAATCTGGAACTGGATGTGCGCTGTGTGGCGAAGACGCGAGTCTACCATTCTAGCACCTCTATTCGTTCATCCTTAATTAAATGTCCTTTTCCCTGGAGACCTACGTCTTGTGATCAACCTGAGGTGATGGGGCTGCCTTGAGTACAGACAGAGTACACTGTGAATCCCAGTGAACAGTCACTGGTTTGTTGTCGTACTTAGTGTATATTTTAGATGGTCAGCGCACATCAGAATAGCCACTCTGATTTAGGCTGTCGTCCGCCCGCCCGTTCTGTTATGTCATTTGCTTAAAGGCAACTCGTAATTACAAGACAATTTCGGTGAGGAGGTCGCAAAAGTGCATATCAGAGCGCACTGACTAACAGTTTGCTCAGTTTGAACCAGATGAAAGAGCCTAACGAACACTGGGGCCAGATCACAGTAGCTCGGTGTGAAGAGTTGAGTTCCGAAGAAGTTGTATGGTTGCGACAGAATCGAATTTCTGCCGTATTGATGAACCTTAAGAACAGTCGTCGCTTGATTCCACCTGGTTCGGAATATGACAGCGACCGTCAAGGACTCAAACACAGGCTAACTGTTTGTAAGGAGACTGTGAGCATTATTGGACTAAATACCCGAGGAAGTTGAAACAAACCATTTTACATGAGAATAGGAGGGTACTATTTCCTACAATCTGCGGTTATGCTGGTCATCGAGTCAGTTTGAGCAAGACTATATTTGGAGAAGATGGTTCACTTATTATCAGGTGAGCTGAACATTTTGAGGAACCATTCAGCTAGTCTTAATCGGACTATGTAAACGACAGGACCCGAATGGGTACCAGACGGCTTTCAGTCAAAAGCAGGAATGACGTAGAAGCTTAAGGTACTGAAACACATTGAGACTCGTGAACTAGGTCACCTTTTAAGGATGGCTAGAAGAGACTGATATCAGAACCGACAAAATTCTCCCATACGCCTCGAGGAACTGAGGTACCTCGTGAGTGGCGTTTACGAACAGTTGTTTCCGTTTTCAAAACGGATGTTCGAAGCTTACGTGACAACCGTGAAGATCGATGTAGGTAGTTCGCTTGAAACCGTGAATGTCTACATACACTTACATAGCACTGTGGCACTTTGCGCTATTGATGGTGAGACCGGCGACGGTGGTAAAGGCACGCTTCGTTTTTTTCAACCGTGGTTATCAACGGCGTTAAGATGACGCCAGGTCGTCACTGAATAGGCAGTTATGTGTTCTGTTTTGTTTCGGGAATGTTGCCCGTTCGTAATCAACATTAGCGGAATTCTGTTTGATCGTCAGTTTGGCTCCATGGTTGTCTCCGTCAGTTAGCCCGAATCAGGTTTGGTGACAGCGTGTACAGTGCGGCTGTTCACCAGTGTGTATTTAAGAACTCCCAGAATACTTGATCAACCGGTCGGATAATCAGCTTGGTGTGATTACGTCGCGCACCCCACATGCCATTTAGGCGTTTATCCTATCGGCCATTGTTTACTTTTAGTGTAAGATGGTTTAACGGTGCAGTAAGGTGCACCGAGGATCTCTTATCCAACCCACTTTTAACCGCCTAACTTCAAGTATCAGACATTTGACAGCAGTGCAATTGTCAATAGTCACCGCCTCTATCGGTCAGTCACAACATGCATCAGCCTCAATCCCCTCCTGGCCTCGTTTGAATTAAATAAACCACGTATTTACTGTCATTTATATAGTACCTTGGCCTGCATGGAACGACCGCGTGTTTTTTTGATGACACCAGCTTCGGCGATGTGATCCACATTGATGTAATAAAAGGGAATTATAACAAAACACACGTTACCGAACGAACTCTTGGGTCCGTAAGTCATTGATCTTTCTCTACGATGCTGACCCTTTGAAAAGTCCCAAATTGTTGACACTAGGAAATTCACATTTGTGTACATGGGTACAATCTAAAAAAGTGTTTAGTTGACTTCCAAATGTCACCGTACGTTTGAATGATAAAATGACTTCCTGTGGATAGTTGCTCCTTTGAATACGATTAACACAAATACTGAATTTTGTTATGTACACGGTTATGAATTCGCAATGCATGACAAGGCTTGGGAAAGGTGTGCATTCCGGTTTACAACGTCCCAACTACTCTCACGGACTTTCACCTGAACGCTTAATTAGACGAATTCAGTCACGTCTGTTGTGATGTGGTTTAATGGGTTGTTTGCCAATCGGAGTGCAAATGCCCACTGATGGGTTGTGGTGGAGCGAAACTTGAGTTTACCGCTCCCGCTCGTGGTGTGGAAACGTTTTTCTGAATACGAAAGCCACCATCAGCTGTGACTAGTGTCTGGTTTGTAATAGTATGCCAATTATGGTAAGTCTCGCTATTTTAAATGTTTAACAGGCTTCTAAATTTTGAGATAAATGGCAGTTATAATCAGCTTCAGTATCTTCTGTTCATTCGACAAGTTTTTTGGTCGGTTCACGCTGGACAGAGTTGCGTGATGACTGGCAAAATCCGTGAAACTGGTTGCTTGCCTCTGACGAATTTCGGCCATTGAATATATTTGTCATGTACAACTTCTCGAAGTGGCCATGAAAAATACAATGTAGCAAACATGCTCGTTCTCTGACTCACCATCAGTCCAAATATCTCCCATTCATTTCACCATTTCACAAGGAATTCCTTATGGGGCAAACATAGAACAGATGGGCAATGGGGTCAGTCACACGAGCTGCAGGCTGTACTTAAGACTGAACTTGAGCAGTAGAACTTGACAAGCTTACGGGTTGACCACAGCACTTCCAAAGCCAGGTCGAAGGGTTTCTGGACACAGGTGTGGGTTGTGCAGGCGACTTCCAATAGCTTCAGCTATGGACAGAATCCCACTACCCTTGAGTGGGTGATCTTCACTCCACAGATCGAAGGAACTGCCTTCACATGAAAAAGTGTATAAGTATACACGGAACGAGGCCGCAGAAACAGAAGCGTGGACACGTTGTGTGGTGGCGCAGAATGTTTTATTGGTTGTGCTTGAGAGCCTACGCGTGATAGTTTCGGTTAGCGTGTCACCCTCGAAGGATAGACCGATGTGCACGGCTCCATTTTGCACTGGATGCAGCTGGTTTCTTTCATTCTGTTTTTGTCCGGCTCTGTCTTAGAACCTTTCAGGTTAGTCATTTTTGCATATGTGTTGTACGTATGACTCAGTTCTCCGGTTATGGTATCACCCGTGTATGGAAAATAGTAATCAGCTACGTTGACCGCACGACCAAATGGTTGTCTGAACCAATCCGTCAAAATCATCCAACCTAGCTCAACAGTGGAATAACGAAGTTAGTGAACAGCGCCGTACTGTCACAGTTTATATAGTTTTATCATGCTGTCAGTGTAATGGGCACACCTCGCTCGGTCTACAGAGCCGAGGGTAGTTAGGCGGAGTATTCCGTCCACGGATGAAGCCATTGTAAGTTGTCAACACAACTCATCCCTATGCATCTGGAAACTTGTCGATTTGCTTTGCCTCAGCCAACCAATTAAACCCGTAAGCTTGTCAAGACCCTTTTTTCGCACTGCGTGGGGCCGGGTAAGTGGTGTAACGAACTTTACAGGTACTTGATCCTAAATAACCCAACGCGAACGGGGTCAAACAGACACACACATCGGTTTAGTCACCCCAGGGCTCACAGGTCCGACCTGCCATCAGTGAAATGAAAGTATCGATTATGAATCGCCATCAGAAGCGTATACGCTTACACTCTGTACACTAATTGAAAAGTCGACTTGCAGACAAACGATGCTTGTAAGTAGTGCGTTACGCCCCTTAACTGGCCCAGCTCAGTTCGATCACTATTCACATGTATCCACATGCTATCCTTGCTCCAAATCACCTAACCAAAACTCGCATGATGCGAGTGTTTTGTGTCGGTCCAAACCAAATGGCCTTCACATGCTGGATTTATTGTTTGTCATGTTTCGACAGAACGGAGCACCTCAATTTGGACAACTTTTTTGAACGAGATGTCCACATCGATATCCCTAAAGCGAAGAGTTGACATCATCACAGTACCGATAAAATAGTCAAATAAGACATGTTGAGAGGGAATGGAACTACACGACCCAGTGAGGAGGAGATGAAACTGAGAGTTGCTAAGGGACGCTTATCGTTTTGGTAGAATGGCTATAAAAGATCACTTCAAAGTGCACGGGTAGCGCGATAAACCTAAAATCACAGCATGATGTACCTCGGATTCCGTGGAGAAAATGGTAGCTTTTGATCAGTCTTTTAGTAATTTGTATATGTGGTGCGCCTTTTTGTGATCTATCGGTTGGTGGAAAAGCTATCATGATGGCACAACGCGTTGGGGGAAATATCGTATTTTCACTTTGTTCACTCGCGCTCACCGACGCATGCTGTTTCCCGGTCCAGCCTTTCAAATGCTGAAACGGTTACTGGGGCGTGTGTGAACAACCAGGTGTTGTCGATCGTAGACCGTGATGGCCAAAGCACTGGGCCGTTAGCGCCGAGCGCCTTCACTGAAAATGCGCGTACACCTCCGCCCACTCAGAGCCAGCCAATCTAGTTGTGGTCTCAGCGGCGTGTGTGCTCGTTCACTCACTCGACTCGGTTCGGCATCGTACTCGTTGGATGCTCCTTTTGGTCTGCACTCCGGATTCTGGTGAAGGGGCAGTTGGTATTTAGCCTGAGGATTCATAACCGAAAACAAGCGTATGTCATAGTTATCAACTTTAATTGGAAAAAGTCAAACATTTCCGATGTATGACAAAGCTTTACCTGTATGATGATGTTGTTTCAAGTTTTCATTGAAATCTCGTCATAACTACCAGCTAGTGATTGTTTTGGTTTTTGAAGTACCACTTCAAGTCGGATCATTGCTGTATTCACGCAGATGATAAGAATGAAGTGTTGTCATACGGTCGAATTCACATTTAACGTTTTAGGATAATGATAAATAAATATGCCTAAATTGCGATAAGACGAAAATGAAATTTAGTGCCAATACACTTTCACAGATGGTCTCTTGTCATAGAAGCGTGACGGAGATATTGAACGGTTGTAACTGCGCGTTGACATCTAGGGGAAGTGTTAATACTGTGTGCATCCAGTAAGTGAATTTGGTGTGCAGCAGGGTAAATCTAGATACGGGGATAAGAAACACGAGAAAGGATCTTACCCATAAAATTATTGAGTGGTGATGACCACCGTGTGTTTAAAAAGTCTGCGAACAAGTTCATCCTTCTCATTCAAAACACCGTAAGTTTGGTTTCACTGAGTCGACCGCGATGATGCCCAGTGTCGAGTAGTATACGTGTTAAATGGGCTTGTGCATTGTCTAGTTCTCAGTGTTTTGACGGTCGTGACGTTCTTCGACTTTCGAATAAAACCTCCCCGGCCATCTTGATAATTTTCGTCCGCATTTCTAGTGTGACAGTAATCAGCGCCTCACATGCTACTCGTCATGTCAGTAGTGTTAGACGTGATAACGCATAGTCTTAGATATGAACTTTTGTATCACTGACTTGTGCGGTTGAATACAGGTGCGCAATCGGCTGCTCAAACAGCAGCGGCCGTAGCCTCAACGGCCACCAGCCTTTTGAAACGTCAGTGGCATCGCCTCAGCCGGGGTCCGGAGGAACTGGTGAACGCGGCCTATGGTCAGTCAATGATTCCGCCGAAATCCGAGCCGTATCCAAAGACAAGTTTACCCACGAGCTCCACAGCAGTGCCTCTCCATACGTCGCGTGCTGCCACCATAGCACGCTTACGCAATTGGGCCGGGAGGAAGGCGAGTGAAGCTCTAAATTCCGGCACCAGCATAGGTTCGTTCCGTGCGCTGCTTCGCCGGGCTAACCCACTTGGAACTGTTCCCAAGATGCCTGCTCCGTGTATTCGGGAAGCGCGGTCAGCTGCCACCACGCCAACCTCGTCGCAGCCCGATTTACCTGCCACACTGACACACTCAGCCTCCGGTCATTTGGTCGGGCATCATGAAATCAGTTCCGACGACTTAGAATACAAGGTCTGTGCTGTTCAAGTCTGTCTCATCTTTGCTTTCATCTTTACTGCCCATAGGTTACTGTTGTTTTTTATTGGATGGTGACGGTTGTACGGTGCAGAAAGTCGTGTAACAGCAAATGTCATGTACAATGTAAGCCGAAGTCTCCACCGGGCTTTGTACTCATCAGTCTCCCTTCATTCCTGTATCGCAGCTTGTTTGTAACCAGCGCACTCTTGAGTGTTACTCTACAGTAAGCTCCTGGAAGCCGTCAACATTTTTTGCATCAGTTAGTAGCAATTTGTGTGTAATAGGATCTCACGCATGCATAAAACAGTGCTCTAACCAATACTAATACTACCAATGTGTTGATCTTCATGGCACGCCAATATAGTCAGGCAAATCTACATAACAAAACCTTGTGAATATCAGTTTTTCAGCCAAAAAGTGACCAGTCTGTCTGGTTGTTGATTACGTGCGCTGTTTAGCTTTTCATTGACTCTCTTTTCGCAGTGTTCTGATTAGATTTATTTTAGTGTATCCATTGCGGTTCTGTATTCATAACGATATCTATGAAGCACATAGCCACTGCTTCGAAGCTCAGTTAGGTTGACCATTCTTATTTAGGTTTGGGCAGCCTAACGGTTCAACCAGCCCGTAACCAAACATATGGTGAGGGTGTAAGATGTAATCGAACATTGAAGCGTAACGTGTTAGCTACCTCAGTTCGCCCTTCTATCTGTTTCGCGGTACACTTCCGTTTCATCTATGAATTCTCGGTTTTGATTTGGCTTGTTGACACAATGCAACAAGCGAAAGTCAGTAGCTTCTACAATCAGGTATTGGCATCCGTCACTTTTTACAATAGGTGAACAGCGTGTGGTTCAACGTTTGTGTGCTATTGCCCGAATACCACTTCAGCTGTTGAACAAAACGTGGACTCGAGGCACTATCTGAACGCACACATTCATATACTCGCGAGCATACGTTTGTCACGACGTGATCCGAATTTCGGACGGGCTCGATTAATGCCTTCCCCCAACTCACACTCACGGCAAACTTCAGTGTCAGCTGTGGCGCCGTATATCCAAAATCCGGGATATTCTTTAGCTGTCACACGCCCTCGGTACTTACAGCTATCGAGATTACGCCCGAAGTACAGCCTGTTTATGAAAACCGACGCCTTCCAAGTTGCACTGTCCGTTAAATCTCAGTTGTTTACTTCACTTTAGATGAATAGAAAACAGTTTTAGACTGCTACAGTCACTCGGTGCGAGAATGTGACGGATTTAAATGCGAGTAATTGTCTCGTGAATGACACTTAAGCTCGAGCAGATTATCGTGTTCGTCACGCCAACCAGGTTAATTGTGTGCTTTTGTGCCTCGGACGATGACGCAGCGAGTTCTATACGCACATTCTTTTGTTTAGCTCCACAGTCCAGTTTTTAAACGTTCTTGGATGTTTTTCATTCTTACACTTCGACATTATCTTTCTCATCCTCGTAACTAGGAAGACATTTTGTGAGTTATCCTTACAGTGTTTCGCTTCTATTGATTAACTTATTTGTGAACAACAGTCAAGTGGTGTATAGTTGACTATTCGATAGGAAACTTAAAAGTGCACAGTCACGTTCCGATAGGGAGATCGGGAGTATTCATATGATGTTAAAACATGTAGGATCGACGTGCAACCAAGTAGATAATGCCATCAATATGATATTTCTCAGCCACAACTGACCGGTTTTAAGAGTTATATTTGAAATATGGTATTGCGGTTAGAGGTCGTTCAGTATCCAAAAGTACTGACGACCGTAGTAATCTTCAGTTTGGTAGCCTTAATGATTTCTAATGCCCGCGTTACACGTATAGGTATCCATTTCCAAAGTACTCAAACTAATTGTTTAACCCCGTTATATGGTCCTTAAAATACCAGTGTAATTCAATTTTGAATTTCATTTTAATTCAATTTTCAGCTTTAAAGGAACGGTACATATTACCTTGATATGCATTCTCGTTTCCCACGGCTCGTGTTCTAACTCTGTGTACCTCACTTTAGTTTCTTCTGCCATTTACGTTCTTTTTTGCTTATTTGTTGTATCATGTGCAACGGTTCACATAACACCCTGCTAGATGTGTATAACCCATAGTGATATTACGCAATATTCTTGTGCTGTTTGTGTCCTAGTATTTTTCCATTCTTCATGTTGTTCTGCTCCGATAGAACCTCACAACTACCATCCCATATCATCGATCGCCATATCAAGACGGGCCTACTGTGCAACAATTGCAATTATTCAACGAAATGCTCTTGGCAATTCTGACCAACAACCCCAACTTGACCACAATGTTGACCGATTACATTTTGAACGGTGAGCTCCGATGCGCTCTGTCCATCGTCAAATCACAAAGGTCTACTCCATTATTGTTATTATTAATGTTATTAATATTAGTGTCTGCGAAAGCAATACCTGTGGATGATGACTTATTGACGGTTTAATTATGCCGTTTGTCTCAGACTCAGTGAAGTCGATTGATCAGTGTCGATGTGTGTAGTAGTCACAATTTCCCGCAAGTACACTACTGGTTTTGGTGGTTGTTCCCACTCATCAGATATGCTAATCCGGTGAACCTTGATCACCGGTCACACAACAACGCGAGTGATCAAGCGTATAAACAACGCCACTGTATGGCAGTCTCACCGGCGATTACTGTTCTCATTTCCAAAAGTTCGATTCGCATTGTGTATAGTATCTCCAACGGCATCCGCTTCATCTCTATCGCTGTCCGAATGTTATGTACACTCACTTGACTCATGAAAAGATTGATATCGTCGTGCTTGCGTTGATCACAGTTCTTTCACCGTGCGGCGAGTCTGTGAACCTCTGTAGCCTCTGTTCTGTTTTTTGTCCGTCTAAGCTCTTTGTAATCCTCGGACAGCCTTGATATCCGAGTCTTAGTGAATTACCAGTGTAGTGCAAAAGTGGATTACAACTACTCTCTCTGTAATGTGATCATGAAAACACAACTTGAGAGCCCAGTTTAACAGGTTCTGGGGAGTGGAATAGAAATGATCATCCGGAGTTATAAACGGTAGGCGGACTGTACAGATACATCACTGTGTGGTAAAGGACTGTTCAGATATCTGGGATCTGACGTTTTTGCGTGATCTCATCCTAGTAAGTGCGTACTTACCCCACTGTGTAAGAGGTGTCCCTTGAGAACGCGATGACATACTGAATGATTACTGCCACCAACATTCTGACAACCAAAGTCGTGGTATCTCAAGAGGTTAAAGTTGCTTTCAATCCGGTAAATCGTGGCATCATATGAGACTGTCTTCTTAGAGAAGCCCTAGGGAAGTGTGAGTCGGTTAAACTTACTTGCTCATTTCGAAAATGAACTACGAATTTGTGAATAATGCTGTTGGAAGTCTGCCATAGATTCCCGTTCTTGTTTTTCACTTTAACTTTGTTTAACTGGACGAAATTCGGGATGATGCACTTGATCCTGATGCGTACCATTTCGTCAGTCAAAGTAGCATCATCCCATGAGTTTCTGATATCGCTGTTTAGATGTCTTCAAAATGGATAAGGCATTCTTATCTGGTTCAGATTTGGCGCTATCCATGACATCGGAAAGATATTTCGTTGTTGTTTAAATAAAGGATCTCTAGTGCATAAGTGAGACCACACATCTTAAGATTTAAACACCCGGTCTGTTCGGTGCAAAAGAGTGAACGGTGTAACTGGTGTGTTCCTGTACCTACTTATAGCTTATGCTGCCAGGATAACGTTACAGGCAGATCCACAAGAATTTGAACGGTTTCTTTCCAACGTCCAATTAACTGATGATCCACTAATATGCTCTTTTGAGCCGTAGATTTTGCGTTAAAAAAGGTCTTTGTCGCTTTCACGTTAGTTCGTTCCGTTTTTTCAAGTGGGCCTCGATAACTGGTCTTTTGAATTTTCGTGCAGCACTCTGTCCACTAACCCATACAGAAATCAACCATTTTCCGGAAGAGTAATGTTCTCGTTATTTGCTTAGTAAAGATTACACCGATTCTCTTTCGTATGCTGCTGTTCAGCCCGTTGTCGTTCTCTTTTAAGTGTCATAATACCTTCTAAAGTGTCATCTCGTACGCGAAAGTTTGTGCATCTCCACAGTTGTGAGTTGTTTGACCAAGGTAACCCAATGGTGTTCAAGATCAGGCAGTCTGGCCATTCATTATTGTAGGACGAACTGGACGATCGTTTAAAGTCTCACCTGCAGGCTCACGTGATAACCGCAGACTAAATGAATGGCTGATATTCTACTAAGGTCAAGCAAGTTATATTTACTGGCAAATAGTCAACAACGGCAAAACGCCTTTTTCATCCCACACGAATGAATATTCGACCACTGCACGCATGTAAAAATTCAGGAGGCCTAATGCAAAAGCAGTACACTTTACCTACGTATCTGATCTGTGCCGAGTGAGCGCTGCAAGCTGTCCTCCACATATATTGCCCTAACCCTTTGTTTATGTGTACATATGGTTTTGATCTGGACTAGGTTAAATAAAATACACTACACAGCATCTTTTTATCAAGTGTGGTTATCTGTAGTTCCTGGTCTATCAAGTAGGACCTGTTCCTCAATGGATCCGCAACGTCATCCTCACCTAGTATCTATATGTTTTAATAAGGTTATGACGTTCCCATCTTGTCCACTGTGAGGCCACATGCTCACCCCAGAACCACGATTGTCACAGTGCTACTTCCTATGAGAGTAGGGATATACACTGCAAAGAAACCTGACAGGCGAAAGAAACTGAAGTACGTAGCATTTCTTTCTCGAGCTGAGAAAGCCGTAGTCAAATGTAAACAGTGCTCAACTGGTAGCAGGCTGAATTGTTCTTTGATCTCTTTCTTCGTTTCCGTTGAACATCAGTTAGTTTGTCCCATCCCACACTTACTTATCCGGGCATTGTGTTAACTCATCTTAGGAACGTTCACCTCATTAATTTTTTCGTACATTTGCTCCCAATAGTGTACGCCCCGGCGGACCGTCGACCCTCAAAACTCCCAATCTGACGAAGCTTATTGCTGTTTTTTCTTTCTCCAACTCTGCTTCAGTCATCCATGCGTACGCTTTCAGTTTGCTAATATTGCTGACACTGTTCACTTGCAAGGCATCTTATATCTAATTTTTATTTTAATTCCTTTTAAAATTGGTTTCCACCTACCGCATTTTTTATCAGTCAATCTTCTCCATATCCTCTTACCCGATTGCATTTTATAGACTAATTTTGTTTTGTCTCGTTTCGTTTTGCTTTGCTTTTTTTATCGCTTTAATCATCATCATCTTCCGGCTCGTGTGCGGTTTTCGCGCTCCATTGTCGCTATCGCTTCATTTGTGCTTCTTCAGAGTCGCTGCATAAACTGTTTTCCTGTTTACTCATGCTCCTGTTTTGTCACGGGAAATCTAATTTATGTTTTTCCTTTCGTATATTGTAGTTGATGTTGTAGTTTATGCATCATGTTAGAATGAATGAACTAAGTGGTGTTCTTGGAACCGCAGTCAAGCGTCTGTTTCACGCTGACTATATTTTACTAACCGCTGTGCTGTAAACATGTGCGTCAGCCATTTAGTGCGTAGAGTATAGGGTCAGCGTTTTTTTGCGAAGTTGGAGGCTCAATAATGGTCTTGTAAGGAGAGTAACCATAGAATACGAGCCTAATAAGGCGCATGCATGACTTACGCAATCTTGCAACATCGTGGTGTTAACGAAACGCCATGTCATGCACTGAGTCCATTTTCTTATACAAGTTAAATATTAATTCCATTCGTCTATCGATCACAGAGTGGACGCCGTCATTATTTGACTTTCGATTACCCGGCCATAATTTTTACGGGACTATCAAGGGAAACGGTTTCGATCACCCCTGGCCTGGCTGTGCAAACTTCCAGTACAATATTTCACAGTTTTTAGTAGCTGTGATGCGCCTTTGAAGAAAAGAAGTAAAAATTTGGTGGACAGGCTTTCAATTGGCCTCTTCTGTGGCTTTTGCTGTCTGTTTAGTAAAATTAGGTTATCAGCTGGGTACAAATTGTTCAACTTCACGGTGATGAGGTTCGACGAAACATGATTGCACTGTGTTGCATCGAACAAAATCTTTCGAGTGGATTGACTGATCACGAGTTATGGGCCGAGCAATTTCAATACGAATTGTCCGTTATGCCCTAGTGGGGTTACGTTCTCCCGTCTAACAGTGTATATGGATACCTTCTTGAAGTTTATACTTGTCGGCAGTAATCCGAGGTATATCGTATGTAGCCTAAGGAATCATGAAGTGGAAACTGAAAACCAACCACTTATGTGGATTTTTTTTAGCTTCTAAGCCAATTGACCATTTGTGTAAACCGGTTGATGTCCATGATGAGCCTATCATCTTTTACAGCTTTGCATGTACTGTAATCCGGGGCGAACTACTACGTTCCAAGATGTAGCTCTAGACATTCTGCTCGCTAAACGTATGTACATTTTTCTCACTGTTTCAGATGCTCCTATTGGTGACATTGAAAAGAATGTCAGGCAGACAACTGCTTTTTAGATCATAAGTTTTCATGTAAATCACAAAAGAGATAGAGTTAGGTCGTTCGGACTGATAACCACAAAGCTAAGTTAACGATTGGCCACATCGTATTCATTCGTTCGTTGAAACATTAAACGTTTTGATGTCGGGGTTTACACAGCGTCCAAACGAGCTGTATTTTCCCACAATGTTTGATCAGAATAATTTCATCCACTATTCTGTAAGGCTTCTTTAGACACTCACTGCTGGGTTACTTGGCCCGCGGTGCATCGTTCAAAAGGCCAGACAGTGTTCATTTGATGCCCACTTCCAACAAATAGCGTCGTCGGCCGCTTGCCTTTCATTGCGTTCCAATTGACGTAGGTGGAGTTCCCGGGTGTGTATTGAGAGCTTTCGTGATATTGGACTGGCTTAATCTGCTTCACAGATCAAAACAAACTAACTAGTGATGTCTGCGTTGACAACCTGTTCATATTGCGAAACCACAGAATTGTAGGGTTGGTGGATAGTTTTCGTCGTTTTGCCTTGCCACAGTTCAGATTGGTTGCCCGTTTGTTACTCACCGTGTGGCATTGCCTTCTATGAACAACATCTAATTGAAGCACCTTCAGCAAAATTGTTTTGGTCAGCAGCGCGGGTAAAGCGTACATGTCACTTTTGCTGGTCTACGGTCTCCCCCTCTGTGGAACTGGTCACTTCCCTTCCCATTCATGGAAAGGTAGTGATTGTTAATTGATCCATACAGCATCACTTAACCCTGACCCCGATCTCATCCGACGAACTTTCTGTTAATCAGGTCAGTGTAGATCTACCGTGATTGTAAAAGATTAGGCATGCAGTGTGTCGGTTATATAATACAGTACTCGTACAAGCTTTTGATCTCGGTGATTGTGAACGAAATGATGGGCATCTCTCTTGGCGTAGTTCGGCGCTCGAGTACGTGTCATGCTTTTGATTCTCCTCCGTACAAGGTATGCGGGGAACAATTAGATCGACAGATCCGTCCATCACTTCCTCCATAGCCTGGGGCCGTTGAACTTGCCTGCGTACGTTTAGGCTACTCATGCTTGAGTGTCCAATTCCAACCCATCGGAGACCATGCTCATGTTGTCTTACCGATGTGGTGAACCTCCTACTCGGTCAGTTATTAACGACGACATCTGCAGTTGTTTTTGCAGTACAAACAAAACATGCTTCAGTCGGTCACACTATCTTGCAGCATTGATATGGCGCATCACTATGGCGAAGTCATTTGGCCTTAAATCGAACGATCATCTTAGCACAAAACGTTAGAAAAGATGTGTATAAACCTCTTTCTAGTTCCTAATTGAAACTTGATATTTGTCACACATGTACACAAATGGACTTTCCTCATCGTTCCTGTTGATCGGAATCGCCACTGATGTCATGTCACTTTTTTCCCCCCACGGAATCATTCTCGCAACATGGACATCGACAACACTGTCTTACATGAACAAGTGGTCAGTAAGCACATTGCTAACCACCGAATGCCCAATAACTCACTGAGCTCCCCGTCACGAAAGACTAGCCAGGCTGAACAAATAAGCTGACGTCCTCTCGACAGCTTGAACGTGTTTCGGTTTGATGTTAAACTTCGTTATCAACTTCCCCTTTCAATCATCTTTTATCTTTGTAAGTTCTCGATTGTCCGCAATTTTGATGCCTTCAAAGTTAATCTTATGGAAAACTGGTCGTGTGTTCTGCCGTCCGCGTTACCATTGCTGTAAAAACGCGCAGTGGATCACGGTGCTTCTGTTACGTCTCGTGGTTTATTCCGGATTAATTCCACCACTCGTCTGAGACAGGCTTTCGTTTGCTTTTCATGTTACGGCAACGGCTCATTTGTTTAATTTTGCGACGCTGTCGTAAGGCCTTTGACTTACATCATATTTGGACAGATTGCTCACCGTACCAGAATAATTTGAGCGGGAAACACTTATGCAGTTCCTACGCACCTACTCCCTAAATTACAATTAAAAGAAACTCAAATGTTAGACGCGTGGTGTCGTGTGCGCTGACGCTTCGTTCGCATTGCAACGGATTTAGTACAATCGATATTTGATCAGTAAACACGACCAATTTGAGGTGAAAGGGTACCTGAAACATGTGACCGTGACTGATTATTACCCAGTTTGAAATTTAAGGTAGATGTTACTTCACTTTTAATCAGACGGAGGACGATGGTCATTGTTAAACAAACCTACGGTTTCGCGATTGTCCTATTCAGTGAGTAAACTAAACGGCTGTTAACCTCACTTATGAAGGAACAAGTCACTTTGATCACCGAATCTCTTGTGATACATTATTTCACCTGCGTTTACGGAGGTGTATACCCCAGCTGTACTTCAATGTAGTTAACGAGGTAACTGTACATCGGGGCCTGGCATTTCTCAAAGCACAATCACGACGAAGTGACATGGCTCACTGTTATGGAAACGTTTTGTATCATACATTGTCCACAAACATCCCATTTGCCATGCAGACGTGGTCCCATGCGTACAAAGATCGCACGGTTAATAACTAGTCTTCTTTAGCTACTTTGTCACGCTTCTCTAAAACTAGTTTTACTGATCCAGTTCTATTCTGTAACCGGTTGTCCATCTTTTCTTGCTGCGTTTGAAAGTCCACATCTGGTTCCCACTCCATCTTTCACCCCGGCAATGGCAGACATTTGAATTTTAAACATAACTCTGGTGATCCGTTTCTTGTCAATCTCCCTTTCGTGACTTTCAAATTCGCCCACTCCATTCTGTTCCTATTCATTCACAATCTGACTAGAATTTACTGTGGTTGGGGCAGCTGCTCATCATGACAATGACAAGAAATAACGTGGAAGAAAAATTCACATGAAGAATTGTTAAAACAAGACTGAACAGATAAATTAGATGTTATGCATGTAGGCCATTGACTACTGTACATTGTTATGCTGGACAGTACTTCCACCCAGCGATCTGGGATATCACGAGTATTACGGCCGGGAGGGCACTACCTACCCACTTTACTCAATGGAGTGCTCATGATTTTCATATTTTGTGTCCACCTCCTTACTTTGGCTATTATGCGGTATTTCACAACTGATGATAGTTTCAGTATACAATGTCCGATGCGATAATCGATCAGCTAGCGTGCGAAACACATGACCCAACCTGTTAATTTGTCTGAAAGCTTTTGATTCAGTCCTACTCATCTGGATTTCACTTACCAGTAGCATTCTTTATCACTGTTAGCCTACCATTTCGCTATACACTGACAATATTAATTTTAATATGCAGCGAAATGTGAGATGCACACGAAATACGCTTGATGTTTTCCAAGTACATACAATCATTGTTTCGTGATGTTGTCTGTCATTGTTAACAACGTACAACCCGTTTCGGATTTATCAGATTCAAGGTTTTAATGGTATAAGAAGCAATCAGCTTTACAATTACCACAGGATGGAAGTATATAATGTGCGTACAATGACAAACAAAAATGCGTCTGTGAGTTTTTTTTACAGAAGTTAAGCACAGTGTAGGGGTTCGATCTTTGGTTGTGTAGATAAAAATGAGTCTAGATTAGTTTTGAAAATATTTAAGTTGGGTGAGTGAGCGACATTTTGGGGTAGAGAATTCCAGGTGATACACACGCGGACTGCAAAGAAATACCTCCGGCTGTTCCCTCGCGAGTGCGGTACTGCTAGCAAATAATCGTGAGTCCTGCTAATTCGCGGTTCTCGTCGGACAAACAGTTTTTGGAGCGGGTGGTTCGGTGTGTGTAATATGTTGTATGTAAGGATCAAATCGCCTCTGATGCAGCGATAGCAGAAGTCAAACAACTTAAGACTTTCAATCCTCTCCTCATGGTTTACTCTGGAGTCCAGTCACCAACTTTGTAGCTCGGTGGTATATTCGCTGTATCAGAACTATATCCTTTTGAAGCCATGGTGACCAGACTTGGACAGCATATTCCATCGTTGGTCTGATATACGTGTTGAGTATACTGGGCAGCGTCTGTCTTGTGAATCTACCGAAGATCCGTTTCAACAGTGCCAGGATTTTTGAAGTCCGCTTGTAGACAGCAGTACACTGTAATGAGGTCTTCAAGCTGCTACTAATCCAAACACCCAAGTCCTTTTCGTCAGTAGTCCATGCAAGACGATGCGGACCCAGTGTGTAGGTGAATTCAACACATTTTCCTATGTTGAGCATTTTGCATTTTTGAAAATTGAAGGGTAATTTGTTTCTCAATGACCAATCATATAGTGCGTTGAGATCCTCCTGCAAAAGTACACAGTCTTCAGAGGTGTGTATACTCGACCACAACTTGATATCATCTGCAAATAAGACAATTTTACATCGAACAAGGTTTTGTATGTCGTTAGCGTAGATTAGAAAAAGGGTTGGCCCAAGAACCGATCCTTGAGGTACTCCACTTGTGACCGCAACTGGCTTCGATAAAGCACCGTCGACTTTGACTTGAATAACACGGTCCATCAGGTAGTTCTCTAACCAAGGCAATAGCTTACCTGTGACACCGTGTTGTTTTAGCTTCTGTAAAAGTATGCTATGGTTGACACGGTCGAAGGCTTTGGACATATCCAGATAGCAAGCATGGATAGGATTGCCGTTGTCTATAGCCAGCGTCCAGTCATCAAGAGTTAGGAGGAGGTTAGAGAGGCAGGAGTGACTCTTTCTGAAACCATGTTGTGCAATCAGAAGTATGTTATTTCCTACAAGATGTTTGGTAAGTTTATTTGCCAGTAGTTGTTCATGCACTTTGGAGATCACTGG
Source organism: Paragonimus westermani (assembly GCA_008508345.1). NCBI lineage: Eukaryota > Metazoa > Platyhelminthes > Trematoda > Plagiorchiida > Troglotrematidae > Paragonimus > Paragonimus westermani. The sequence continues at coordinate 112,170 of QNGE01002369.1, forward strand.
TAATAGTGTAACAGGTCTGTTGTTGGACACATCTGCCAGTACTGTGATCCACCAAGGCAAGTGACACAAGGTCGTTTATTTGTCGAACAGGAACAATCTCACTTTTTTATTCGACACCGAGGAAAACCACTAATCTGCTCGACATGCCACACATTGGCAACTGAGAAACGAATCATTTATCTGTGATGACTTCTTATACATACAGCATCATTTCGTGTATGATTGCTTTTCTGAGCTTATATTTGTCCCACTTATTACGTCTGTTTATCTATTCTTTAGTTGTAGGGTCCAGCCGCCAATCTTCACTACACCAAATCACTAGTTATGATAATACCATTCGAGATGAGTTAATTACGAAGGTACATATGGCCTGTTAACAAGAATGAGCTGAATAATCCATTCTCAAATGAATCTCATGATACTGCTAGCCCATTAGAAACCAGCAAGTTCCTTAACACCAGCTTCTTCCACCTGCATCTTGTTCCGGCTATCTACGAATACGTGTTGAATAAGAATGTAGACTAAACCGGTTCGTGGGCGGCATTGGCACTGTGAGTATGCTTTATTGAAACTTCAAATCAAAACGCCATGAAGCTGTGCATGATTTATGAGAATGAGTAACTTGATCGGACTAGTGAGATATTCACGGAGCACCGTCTGCCTTGTACGAATAAGGTGATACGGATTGAACTCAGTGGGCAACGTTGATACAATTAAAGAGGAATACCTTCAGAAGGAAAGCTGTGGTCTATTCAGTCAACATATGGACGTAATCAGGAGTATGCCTCAATGAGAAAGAGGCAAAATGTTATTCAAGTTATTTCCTGATTAGCTATTTCAATTACAATTGGCGTTTTCTAATTGTCTTCGTTAAACGTGAACTAACTGATAAGTTATGATATGTTCCAGGAGTTACAATATTTCGCGGGTTGCGACCTAAAAACCATTGGTTCTACTCCTTTCTTCCCATCCTCCACAACTTTTTGGGACTTCAGAATGTAATCCAAAATCAGCACATTTCTCGAGTATAGATTTTGGACTTGAAAACTGTTCGATTAATGTCCCAAATAACCGTTCACTATGTTTATAACCACACAACTGTGTTCCTCTAACTCTGTCCAACAAGATTTTTGTCTAACCTTAACAGTGAGTGGTTCTTTCTTCGTCCTTTTTATTGTCATTAAAATTACCATTAATAACCGTGGTTGCATTTGTCTGGTTTTCTACGGATGTGTTTTTATCTCCAAATAGCTCACAAACAGTTTTCTTTTTTTGAGAAGGATAGTCTGCCAGTTTGCTTCTCTCTACTGCCTGCACGGTTCACCTTCCTGTCGGAATGAAATGTTTTATAACATTTCATCGCTATTACTGTCTAGTTTGGCTGCGTCTGACGAGCACACACGAATTGTTCCGATGTACTGTACCGTTTTATTTCACTCTTAGTATGCGCTTCGTACGTCATTAGTCACTGGGATGGGTGCGTGTGTCTCTGGTGTGTCTCACAGAGAAGTCCATTCGCCCACTCTTGAATTCATGTCATCAAAATCATTAGAAAACCCACTACGGACCTCTGTTATGTTAGTTAAGACTGTTTCTCTTAAAATTAATATATTTCGTGTCAATCAGCCGCAAGCTGAAATAGTATGGTGTACTGTCTTCAGAAAGACTCAGACTTCATTTTCTAAATGTACTGCCATTAAAAATAACTGAAAGCCACTCACACGTGACCACCGTTTTTCCATCCAGGTGGAATTTTCAGATGGCTCCTTCCCAAAAGTTTTTTGTTAGAGCTCGTCAGCACCTTCGCATACCTTTGTTAAAGTCGAGATTTGAAACCGGTCCCATGTACTCACTGTGACATCTCTCCTAAACTAGGCACAGCCGAATTCCTCTGTGTGGACGTTTTCGTGCTTTCTTAGGAAAGTCGCCGCCTGAGAGGTTTACTGGAACGTGAGAGCCTTGAGCATTAATCACCTAGTCATTTGTCGACAGTTCACTGAGATCCAAATTTGTTCAGTTTCACAGCTACAGATCGTCATCTACGAATCTGCCTTACATTTTGCGTTTCGATGACGATCACAAGTTAGCACCTACTTAGTCCACATACGTCTGCAAAACATGGTTCTGACTTTTTAACTGATTAGCATGACTTCGCGGACCGTTTTATTCAATATGGTAAAATTTCAAGCATCTTACAACTGTGCCTGTAAATTTGAATCTTTCAGCTTGTTGTGCCGGACTCTGTATCTGACCTTGACAGTAGTGCTCCTGCGATGACGCTCAGAATATTTTGGATCCAGTAATATCAAGAGACTAATCGATAATTACATCCCTTATGGTCCGCGTTTCGGTTGTCATGCCGATTTATTCCTACCGAATAATAACTTTCAAAATTGAACTCAATTTACAATTAAGTTCAACTCTGTTGGCTACGCGACTAGTATCACATAGATGATGATTGCTACCTAGAAAGTGATGAGAGACGGGCGATATGTTTGTCGTACTTAGTGTCAATTGTTACGGACATTTATGAGCCGTTCGAAACACATTCGTGATCACATAAATGAATACACTGGCACACATCCTCTCCTCACATGCCGTACGCAAACTATTGATTTCGTTCGATTTTTGTTAGTGCACTCGCTCACTTTAATTGGTTGCTTAATGTTGTGAGCCAAAAATAAGTGTGACAGAAGGATTTGTTGTTCACCCAACCGAAGTCAACGAAATTGGACGTAACGAAGCTACAAACAGAAAAAAATTCAGTTGATGACACTTTCGAGGCAAAACACGTACTAATGAAGTACCCATAAGTGAAAACATCAGCTTTTTTTTGCTATCCTCCGGAGTTGCTTGCATCTATTCTCATAATTACATTGGTAATTACACTCACCAAGCTACTTACGCATGGTTTATTTCGTTTCTAGTACGATCCTTCCGCTTCCAGTAGTAACAAAAATGGCTTGGGTTTTCTTTTTTTCTTCGGATTAGGTACATGCTCATCAATACTGGTACTGGCATACCACGAGTATATTCCTTTACATCATTAGATCATGACATTTATTTAGCCTGATGCCTATGTTTCAATTTCCTAGTCAGAAATGCCAGACATCTTTGTTCCACTGTTATGCAAGGTGCACTTCACTTTCGAAACAGCTTCCTATATCTCGATTCTGTGACACCCAACATCCTTCGGTCTTTATATCTAACCTTCCAGCCAAATTTGCACACAGAGCACCACCCAAATGGCTTTGAGTTTATCTGCTCCCTAATGGTATTCTGCGTGTTTGTGAGGTTTTGATTTACCAAACACCAAACTTCCTTGTTGGTCAACCCTGTGTTCAGGTCATGACCGTACTATTCGCTCAGTCGTTAGCTAGAACGTCGATTTCTTTTGTTAAACTTCGATGTGAGAAACTAGCGATCTGCAAAATCAAGGGTACCGTTATCCTCTAGCTTTCCTCTTTGGCCACCAACCACTTTTGTTTGTACATTCGGTTCCATCGATCATGCCACTTCATCGGACATGGTCTGATTTCGTGCAGACTTTCTCCATCCCTGGTGGCTCCAAAACACTTCTGGGACTCGTTGGTCTTAAACCAAGGGACTTGATTGACCAATGCGCCTCTTGGAATTCCGTGGTTTTAACTATGGGTTTCATCTTCACTGGATATACAGTGCTCGCATACTGATCAAGTATGAAGGCTGTTCCGACTAGTTGTACAAAATGTCTCGTTATAATAGCGATCTATCGGTTACCGCAGGTGTTAACGAATAATTCCTGTTGGGGGGCTCCCGTAGTTGGTAAGCTGAAAATCAGTCGGTAAACTTGTCCTTAGTTCCCAGCCAGTGAGCTCTTTGTTTCAGAATATCATGAGTTCGTCATTGCTAGCATTAACAACCTGACCACGTTCTACCACACAGGTATGCAGGCCTGTTCTGCGTTACAGTTAATACATTAAAATCTCAGCACAGTTAAACAGCAGATCTGGTTAGTGTGATTTGAATATCTTCATTTCTGAATGTTCGATTGATCAATTTCTGGCCAGTCGTACTCAACGGTTATTAAAACAGGACGAGCAAATTCTTCGACGCCCACTTCTCAGTTCAATACGGCTACGATACTTACGTCATTAACACCTGTTGTATCCGTGAGCCATTGCACAGCCACTGGCATTTTCAGAGTCAGTTATCCTTGCTTCATTAGCTGTTGGTCTGCTAGAAAAACAAGATTGACTCATTCCTGCCGACGAAACCAACATTTCTTCAGTAGCTCAAAAAGAAGGTTGACGGTTTTCAATTTTTTTAATGAAGTTACAGTAGAAGCCAACGCGACTAAACTGTCTCAGCGTCCTTTTTGATGAATGCACCAGATCTGTATCAGTTTTCATCAGTTTTTGAACCTCACCTTGACCGTTCTTTTGCCGGATGAACAGCATCGTTTGTTTCGTTTTGAATCCGGATCACTGGTCCCTAAACCAGCTTGTGCAATCTTCTCCAATACAGCTGGAACATGTTTCGTGTGCCCTGTCTCAGTGGCGCAAGTGACGACGATACTTTGTCCGTAGCCAACAGTTTCGGATGATCAGTCCACAACTTTGATCATCAGTCATCTGAATGTGACTCAGGCACAAGTCTGGATTAATATGGCGAGAAACGCCCAACCTTTATGATTAAAACACCACCAGACGGGTCTTAAAAATGATATGGATGGTCAGTCTCGATTAAACATTTGATTACAGGCGGAGCTTACCAGTTTCCTTTATCAACATCTCCCGGCTAGAAATATTACGTGCTGCAGCCAATCAAAGATACACGATATATTTATGCTACCTATTTTGTTGACTATGATATTGCTGAATCTTTCAAGTCCTCAAAATATCGAAGTTTTCGTTGGACTTTCTGATCAGTACATATGTGGAACCCAGTACAAATTAGGATACACGCTTCGATACTGCTGAATGGATTGTTAAGGCTATTGGGTCACAAATTAAACGATTACAGTCATTTAATTTCTTGTGGTGGAAATCTCGATTTACCGATTATCCAAACCCCGAC
>QNGE01002370.1:10871-33111 GCA_008508345.1 Paragonimus westermani
TCTTACTTAACCCCTCTGCCGAAGACATGCAGACCATGCTGAACAAGGTGAGTGGCCGGGCTGGTTTGTATGGAATGCGCTTCGCACCTTCAAAGTGCAAAGTGCTGCTTCAAGACTGGGGCATTCCCACCCCTACTTTCTTTATTGCAGGAAATCCGCTTGATACTGTGGACAGTTTCACATAGTTGGGTAGCACTATCTCGTCAGCCTGTAATGTTGTTGATAAGATATCAGCGAGGATAGCAAAGGCACGAGTTGCCTTTGTCAAATTGCGTCATCTGTGACGTCGAAAAGACGTTCGGTTGTCGCTGGAAGGAAGGGTATATAAGGTCTGTATGCGTTCCATTTTGCTGTATGGTTCGGAAGTGTGGCCTGTTCACCAGGAAGATATCAACAGGCTTGCTGTGTTTGACCATCGTTGTCTCCGCCAATTGGCCTACATTAAGTGGGCTGATCGCGTGAGCAATGTTGCGGCCCGCCGGCGCGTATTCTGGAGCGCTCGGGATGCACGATCAATTGGTTAACCAATTACGTTACACGGCTTGCGATGGTTGGGTCACGTGCTCCATGTGCCAGCTGAGCGTTTACCGTACCGGGCATTGTATACTGAGGCCACGAACAGTTGGGTAAAACCGCGTGGTGGTCAAGCAACAACGTGGTCACGAAATACGAAGACCTGGACTGTTCCACTGAGCAAAGTGAGCAGGCAACGCTTGCCTGGATGGGGTCCTCGTGATCACCGAAACCGCTGGTTAGATACGCTGTCCAAGATGGCGATGTGTCGCAGTCAATGGCGTACCTGTATCCATACCATTTCTAGTTCTTCCGCTTAGTTTTCCTTTAATGTTTGTCGACCTTCTTAGTAGCGTTTCCTTCTAGGATATCCCACGTCACTGTTGAGGTGAGCGGCGGCCCCAGCCCCAGTACCCTTGGGCAGTCACACGATTGTTATTATTATTTTTTATTATATGCACCTGGTTTGCTTGGGTGTAACCGAGCGTCCGGCCCGTCTTCGGATATCTTCCCTCACGTGATGCTGGGCGTCGCCTTTGTCCTACTTCCATTGGTGCGATGTGTGATCGAATAATATTTCTCGCAATTGGAGCTCATCAGCGGTCATTCCTATCTTCAGACCGAGTTTTAAAGCATCATGTGACAACCGCACAGTTTTCAGCCCCGTCTCTGTCGCATCCAAAGTGTACACGAGTCTTAATGCGGCGGTTTCTGAAAGCGCACATTTAAAGAAAGGAAAATCAGGTCATCAACCTGGAGGAAGCTATAGGTATCTTCCTTATGACAAACAATTTTTGCTCCTTCATCCTCGAACCAACGGCTGTCCTAGTGTTAAGCTTGAGGCCACTCTTGATTTGGTGGTCTGGTGTATTCTCTGGAGCTGTCCCCATTGCAAAGAACCCCATTTTGTTCAAGTTCTCGTAAGCTATTTTGGATACGAGGTGCGCACTTACGGGCAACTACCTCTGGCGTCGTCCACTTAAGGAGAGGTCTAATAGCGTATCCGATTTCCTATATTTTCTTCATCTGTGCTGTTCGATATTTTTCAAAAAGCACGCTGATTCTCTGGGGGTCTCGAAGCGAAGTTTCTTTTAACTAGTAAGCTTGCTGATATGGGTTAGGCGAAGTACATCGTTTCACCAGTGTTCTAGGAGAGAACGTGCGAAAAGTTTGATCCATGTTGTGTGGGCTGACTAGCTGAGCAGAATTGAAGTTTCCCTCGCGTCACACAAACAAGAATGTTTTGAACTAGTATGTAAATGTACTTCCGGCACTTTGTTCTTATACTTCAGCTGAAGGTAGGGCTCACGATGAATTGCATAGAAGTCTCCGTATCTGGAGCCGCGTACTTCAAGGCTGTCCACTTTCACCGTTCTTGTCTAGTTTTTCCTCAGACGACATAATGGAGAACGGTCTGCAGCATTCGCAAGATGTCGGCTGTTGTGTTCACTGGTGCGATAAAACAATGCTGGGAAAACAAGTACTGTATTGACGGTCGCAAGTGCGAAAGTGAACAAGCATGCCAAAGAACCAACGCACAAGCAGTGGCCTTCCGGCCGCGATAAGCGATTAGTAGTTGCACAACAGCGTATGACAAAGCAACTGATCATGTGTGTGATTAAGCCAGTGATAACACATGTCAGTCGATCAGTTTGGTCGGGCGGAACTGAGCCGGTGGTAATGAATGTGAAGCAGTTCGCCCGCTATGTTACCGGCGTGGACCTCCGACCTTTCGGAAGGCTGACTCCGGGTAGAGTCCTCTGAGAAAAATCTTCATCCTGTTGTTCTGCAGGCCAGAGTGTGGATGAGGTTCCTTAATTTAACCCCGTCCCGCGTCACAGACGATCACGGTCGACCGCGAAGTTTCGTAGGTTCTTCTATCGACAGTGATATCATTCACCCATCTCGACTTTCCCTTTCTATTTTACCTCCGGGTTTTCTGTCTTCTGTTCCCTCACGTGACATATGTTTTTAGAGCCAAGACAACTGGTAAACGTTGGCGCCTTCGATGTCCACACCCTTCAACAAGTTGGTCAGCTGATCACTCTTCTCAAGGAAGATGGGAAGGGGTTGACATCGGAACTGGCGGGACTCCTTCAGATGGTTTGCGGAGCCGGAAAAGGACCCCGTGATTGGTGTTCGTCAACAGTAATTTTCGTTTTCAAGAAGAGAGTCCAAAATCTATGTGTCGGCCACAGATGCATCAGTGTAGTGTCTATTGCGTCCAAGTTATTCTCCGTTCTTACGCTATTCAGAATCTTTTTTCTGACTACCACATTTTGGCGTGTTACATTTAGTAAACCTCCGCACACATTTTTCCTTGGTCATAATTCGATATTCTCGTAGTGGCTTCCCGTTAATTTAAGACTCTTTCTCCGGCGTTCTGTTCAGTCTCCACCAGCGTTGATGTGTTCGGTATTCTTTCCATTTTCGTATTGCTTTATGTCCTCTGTCACCACGTCCGACTGCGATGACTCAGCTGAACAGCTGGCCACCTCCGAATTTGGAGTCAATAAGCATAGTCTCTGGTTTCAGCATGTTGCATCTCTCTTTTGGCCGCTCCACATCAAGTCACAAATCATAATGTATTCCTGTATAGTTCGGTCTATTCCCACTGAGATTGCTGGGGATATTTCGAACCTGGTCGACAACATACCTGGAGACCAGCAGTATGACAAGCCGAACGACGACTTACTTGACAGGGTAGACGTTTCTGAAGTCGGATCAACCGTTTTCTGAAGTAGACTTAGGTGACCGCAGACCATCCTAGCTCATACGGCGCACAAAGCAGCTTTCCGGACGCGAAAAGGTGAATGGCACTATTTTTCGAAGGTTGTGGATAAAAAATTCACCACCATCCACTCATGCGATTTCAATCATGTTCAGCAGTGCTGTGTCTAGGGAGGAGCTTGCAGATGCAGCGGATAAAATTTTGGACGTTCACCTCAACCTTTGGCTAGCAATCACAGTTATCCCTCAATTTCATGATGGCCTGCGTCACTGAGAGAGATGTTTGAACAGGCAAGTACAGTCACTGGTCTGTTGCCTGCATTCTCGATCGCACAGACCAAGCAGCCTATCTAGAACACCTTTTCGACGTCCGGAAGCACAAGCACACAACCACCATGGTCATTGTTGGCATCACGTACGTTCATTCACCGATCGAAGAAGTACACCCAGCCTTGCACCCTTAGTATCTTGCTGACGGCGCAGGGAAACTCAGTGACCGGTTAGTAATTACAACCGTTGTGTCTGGTGTCCTCTTCAAAGTTCGCCTTCCCAACAACTCCGACAGGTTCCCAGGCTACACTTTCCAAATTGAAACCGATGCCGGCATAGGCGTAGTTCCGTGTTCCGCAGGTGACGTTGTCAGCCTAGTTTCGTCCTACAAGCCGCTAGCGAAACACAGATACGGGCGTATGGCTGACGCTCACTTCCCCCTGACCTTGGAAAACGACGCCAGTTCTACTAGATTTTTCTGGTGGCATACATTCAGACCGCAATTCTGGGCGCTTATTTCTTATTGCTTTTTGTCTCCCAGTTGATATTCAGCATTACACGCTTTTGAACAACGTGATCTCCTTGGACGCCAGAGGCAAATCAACCAACTCGGATTCCGTCAGAATCCATATGGCGGTGCCCAAGCCCTGACAATATTCTCAGCTAATCCAGCAATGCCCACAGCTCATAAATCCGTCGTACCACTCGCATTCGTCAAAACACGACGTTACACACACCACTGTGACCAAAGAACAGCCACTGATCACCCGCCCCAGAAGTCTTCCTCCCGAAAAGCTTAAAATTGCTGAGGCTGGATGTGACCACATGTTTCAACTTGGCATTATCCGCCCATCAAAGAGTGCATTACCCTCGCCCTTGTACTTGGTTCTCAAAAAACATCGGTCGACCTGGGACCACGTGGTGATCTTCGAGCGCTCAACCCTGCTATCGTACCAAACGGTTTCCCCATTTTCCACACTCACGACGTTTCTTCAACGCTATATTCTGAATGCTTTCCTCTAAAATCGACCTAGTGCGTGCATACTACCAAATTCCCGTCGCTGAATAATACAATCCCAAGACATTCCAGGTCCCGAAACTACTTTTGTCATGGAAAACATTGAATTTTAAGTTCCATTGGGGTACCATCGAAATATCACCCACATATTCAGGGATGTCTCATTTTGTTGCCGTCCAACCACAGATTTTACTAATATCGGATAATTTCCACCTTAAGGCATTGATTAACGGCGTTCGACCATAACGTTTGAAGCCGAATGGTGTGCCGTAGTCCGCGTGCAATGACATCCAAATGCGCTCAGTGTTTCCACAAAGGAACCGCTCTCAAATTGAGGGCCACNCAGTGCACCCTACGACCTGAACACGTTACGGCGGGTGCTGGCGTCATCGGTGAAGTCGCGAAGTCTGCTGAGTACGATGAGCTTGGGCGAGGCTGTTCCGAGACAGCTGCCGGCGTGGATAGGGGTTGCGGAGGAGCATTGAAGGCTTTTTCTGTCCTTTCAAGGTAGGCAGGTTTCAGGCGATCGATGCTAACCGTGTCCACAATTCTTTGGCGCTCGAGCACGTAGAAACGATCCTTCCGTTAAAATACTCTGAAAGGACTCTCGTGAGGTTGCTCGAGCGAGCGTCAAAAACCATCCACGCGGACAAACAAATGCGTGCAGTCGTGGAGGTGTTTTGGAACAAGCACCCTGCAATGCATGTGCGAAGGGAGCTGTTTGGCGTTAGATGAATCATATCGAAGGACGACAGTAGCGAATGAGAATTAATCGTCAGGAAAATCCAGTGGTTGGCTGGACAGAGGGTCGGCGCTGGAAAGGTGAAGGTCGGTATTAAGGGCGGCGCGGATGCTAAGTGAAACCGTTGACAGGGCTTCTGTTCAACGGATTGCACCGACCGCGATTAGGGCTGCATTTAGTTGTCGGTGGAAGCGATCGACCATACCGTTTGAAGCCGAATGGTGTGCCGTAGTCCGCGTGCAATGACATCCAAATGCGCTCAGTGTTTCCACAAAGGAACCGCTCTCAAATTGAGGGCCACGGTCGGTCGTAACCGTGGCCGGGCAACCATGAGATGCTACCCAACGCTCAACGAATGCGCGTGCTACAGTCTCTGAACGGACGTCGGGTATGGGGGTGGACTCTGGCCACCGATTGAAACGACCTGCCACCGTCAAACGATAAGTCATTTAATTGGAAGGTGGCAAAAGACCTACAATGTCGATGTGGGGATGTGTAAGTCGAGATGTAATCGAAGGGAACCAGCCAATCGAAGCCAACACGTGACGGCGAACCCTAGCTTATTGACAAGCTAGGCAAGATTGTGCCGACGTGCGAATATCCTTTTGCATACCAGGCCAGACGTACCTATCGAAAATGAGCTTGGCCGTGTCCTGGTTGCCATGATGGGCAATGTTGCGCGGCGTGTCTCATACGCGTCGTCAGAAAAGAATAGGAACTACTGGACGTGTATGTCCAGTAGGGGTATCGCAAAGAATAGTGTCTGCAGACGCAGACAAGGGTTGATCAGTCGGCCGTAGGGCTGATTGTTGGCAGGAGGCGCGTGAATCATTTTACGAACGTTGTGCGTTGGCCATGGCGTTTAAGTTGATCGAGTCGTGACTAGCTAGTGCCGACACTCGGGATAAAGCGTCGGCCACAACGTTATCGCTGCCAGAAACGTGGCGTACATCAGACGTAAACTGAGATATGAAGTCTAAATGTCGCATTTCGTGGGGCGAAGGTCTTTCAGACCTACTGCCAAGAGCATAAGCCAACGGTTCGTTGTCGGTGAGAGTCACAAACCGGTTTCCCTCGAGGGCATGTCGGAAGTGACGAACGGCCGATTAAATTGCTAACAATTCACGACCGAACGTGCTATACCTTGTTTCAACCGTAAGTAAACGTCCTGTAAAGAAAGCGAGCGGTTACCGGAGTTCATCGAGGAACTGTTGAAGCACGGCGCTGACTGAGGTGTCTGACGTGTCAACAGCTACACTTATTTCGGCGGCTGAGATGAAGTGGTGCAACATAACGGCGGTGACTAATGCATCCTTGATTCTATCAAAAGATTCGATGGCTGTCGTTGATAACTCTACGACTCCGCTGACACGGCCGCGGAGTAAATCGGTTAAAGGCTGCATAAGTTGAGCGCAACGTAGAATAAACCGCCTATAATAGTTGACCATCCCGTTAAGTCGACGAATAGTAGCGAGGTTGGAAGAACGGGGAAAATCGTGGGTTACTCCTACCTTGTCGGTTAACGGTCGAATACCGTGCTGGTCAACGTAATGTCCTAGAAACTCTATCGCTGATTGACCGAAAACACTTCTCCGCGTTAATCGTTATGCCAAAAGTTGCTAATCTGTCGAAGAACTGTCGCAGATGAATCTGGTGCTCTTCTTCAGAAGCGCTTGCAACTAATAGGTCGTCGATGTAAGGGTGAACGAAATCTAGACCCCGTGTGACGTTGTCGATGAAACGTTGGAACGTCTGTGCAGCGTTATGCAAACCAAACGGCATATGTAGAAATTCAAATAAACCGAATGGTGTGATGATGGCTGTCTTGGCGACATCCTCGTCCGCAACCGGGATCTGGTGGTATGCGCACACCAGATCAATTTTCGAGGAAACACGAGTACCATGAAGGCTGGCCGTGATCTCCGGGCTGCTAAGGAACAACTAGAGTGAAACAAAAATCCTATCATCAAATATGTTATAACCCGCTGATCAGCCACAACGTGGAATGGCTAGCGCACGAGTATACGACTCACAAGCGCGTAGCACTGAGTGTGACGATAACAAGAGCTTTGAAAGACCACAACACTCTGACATTCACCCGAAAATATATTTGGTCTGAAACCAAAAACAACGTAGTATACCACTGTCTGTGCAGATACCTTTGTACAGCCTTGAAGGATCTCAAACTGGGTGATGCGTCAAAAGGAAAGTAGGTCAATCGGAGGAGGAAAGAAAAAATTCAAAAGCAAATTATTTCTTGAAGATATCTTGCGAAATAAGCCAGTTTCTGGGGGAACTGAACTTTTCTCAACACGTGACAGCACGTCGTTTAGATAATGGTATGCGAATGTTGTATCCATGTGCTGGGCATGTTATATTCAGCCAGTAGTAGTTCTAGGCATCGTGCGCGTAATAGTTATACCTGGCGCCTTATTCTCCGAATCAGGCCTGGTCCCAAACAGACCACCACCTACTAGTCGCAGGTGACGGAAATTTATTCAGGGCTGTCATCCATATTGGAGCAAATAACTGGACTCAGATCGTGCATTGATGCATTGATGTTTGTGCCAAACCGGCCTAGAAAGTAAGCGTATCACTTCTCACACCGAACTTTCTAGTAGCCACTTATAAAGCAGGTGTCGTAGTGTGCGGCACGGTGGTTCGTGGGTTTAAACCAACACTGGATTCCCAAGAAATCCTTGGGGTAGTTAGACGCCAGACGGAAAGTCCCTTCTGGCAATTTACATAGCAGGTTTGTGAGAAATATACGCAACCTGAATGCCAGACGTAAGCTTGGCTTATGGAATAGGTTAAAGAAATGGAAACTGCCCTTGCTTCGGCGAACATCGGCAAACTCTTTAAGCTCATGAGAAGAAATGCCTAGCAAACAAGCTTGTTTTCGGTGTTTCATTATCAGGCTAAATACAACACATTAATATGGGTTAGATGGGGGTGGTAGATAACATATCACTAAAGCGAAAGATGTCAGTCAACTGCTTTTTGTCTGGTTTGAGTCACGAGACTTAGTTACGTAACATTCGCCACGTGAGTTGTACGAAGTCTGCGAGGGAAGCGTCATATCTACGCAGTCATTCTATCCTGGGTTGGCGTACACGGCCATGGAAGATTCAACGATTTGATTAGTCGTTTTTGAGCGCACAGTGGTGGTGAGGATACGCGAATTGCGATGGCCTCTGCAATTGACAGTTTACGACCTTTGACCTGTTTTGATTGTATCCCACATATTTGGTAGATTGGCCTGAACGATTCGGTCTGATTGATCAAACGATTTAACTCGATCAAATGCGTGGCGACCGCAGACGAACAGGGCCTCGTTGATCCTCGCGTCAACCACACCGGTTGGTGCTCCCGAATGCGTTCGGATAATCGCCGTGTTGTGCGGCCTATGTAGCTTGTTTCACAGGAACAAACGAAACGGTAAACACAGAAAGAAGCGGCATGAACAGGCAATATATCTTTCAACTGGGAGTGCAATACCGGTGTGGAGATAAACTGAACGCGTAGTTGAGCTGCGAAAAACGCCTTATTGATTGCTACACTAAGCTTCCTGGTTACGGTTTTAGCGACACCGTGACCTTTGAAGGGCAAGGAAATATAAACAGACGTTTTGTCTGCAGTTTGTGGTTTATCTATCTTAGCGCTTGTTAACATATTTTTTATGAATAAATTGCTCCGGATAGCCATTTTCAGCTAGTGCATTAAATATAAACTGTCTTTCCTCTTCGATGCTGTCGCTCGAACATATTTTCGTGGCCCATCTATCAGACATCGAATTAAGTTTTTCTTTTGTTTTAGTGGTACAAAACTGTTGAAGTTTGTATACTGACCCTTCCAGGTTGCTTTACGATACCCCTTCCGTTGTATCGTGCCATTCCCGCGACGGGACATGAGCACGTCTAGGAACGCTATACCTGCGGATGATTCGGGTTCTAGGGTGGAACGAAGATTTTTATGCACAGAGTTGAAATGAGTCAGCACATCACTAAGGCTTTTAGATTCATCTGCCGCACAGATGATATCGTCTACATAACGCTTGTAAAGGGTGACCGATTTCATTTGATCTACTAATGAGCTACACTCTAACTTTGCCATAAAGATATCAGCCAACAATGAGCATAGTGGCGACCCCATTGTTACTCCGTCCTTTTGACGGTATAACTTGCCAGAAAACCTAAACTGAACGTTGTGTGTGCAGAGATATAGTAACTGCTTCAATTCTTCTACTGCTATTCCCACATTGATATTATTACTATTAATATACTGTCCGAGAAACTCGATCGTTTCATTGAGTGGGATATTAGTGAAGAGAGATGTGACGTCAAGTGAGAATAAACGCTTGCCTAGTACGTTCAGCTGCTTCAATGTTTCAAAAAATTCGAAGGTATCTCTCAAGCTGTAATTGGCTTTAAGCTCAGTCGCGATGCTGGGCCAAGACAATCTTCTGCTAGTGAACTTACCGGTGAGGCAGATAGCACGTCCATAATAAGTCTAGAAAGCTAGAGTGCTGAGCAGAACGCTTTGAGAGCCAATTACCAACATGAACTTGAAATGTAGTATCCTGGTCGGTGGCACCAAGACCATCAAGAAAAACGATGTGCACAACTGCAATTCAGCCCTCAAACGTAAAAGAGCTACTGGCCGGAAAACCATGATGCCGAAATTTTTCAAAGGTTAGGAGGTGTTCGCCAAGGCCTTGATTCATTCACTTCAACTTATGTTGACGACGGAGACCATCCCTCCGATCAAGAGTCCCCCGGAAATGGTTCGTATATTAAAGAAGAGTATCGAAGGCTTCTGCGAGAACCATAGGGAGTCATTTTGACCTCAGTCTTTGCCGGGGTTCTGGTGTACGGTATAATTCGTTCACTCACTGCTGCTCGGGAGTTGAACATTGGGGAGAAACAAGCAGGGTTTCACCCTAGACGGAGATGCATTGGTGAACCTTTTAACATTTACCAACATACGAAGCCGTGACACTTATATCGTTGGTCGGAAATTGTCGCATTACTCAACTGCAAAGATGTGTTCGATTCGGCGGACCGGTCCACACTCTGAAAGTCACCTAAACGCAAGGGTGTCCCCACCAAGTATGTGGACACAACATCGGTGCCTTAGTTTCACACTTCATTCTAGGTTAGGATTCACGGGGAGCTACCTGACAGTTTTAGCGTTTGGAATGGCGTGCGTCAAGGCTATTCAACTTCACCGATTTCCCGCCATTTTTATGAAGAACAAAATTATAAAGGATTATCTGCCGCACTCTCAGGATGCCAGCTTCAACATCCTACCTGGTTGAAGGCTGTTCCCTGGTGCGTCCCCGTTGTCCGATTGTTGGTACGCAAAGTCACTGGCAATCAACGTCCAGTAGGCCGGTCTGCGTGTCATACAAGCAGCATAAGCAATAATAGACACATTTTTGCTTTCTGCTTAGTAGTTCAGAACGCATTTTGCAACCTCAATGTTTAAAGTGACTTTTCCAGACTGTTTTACTCAAGGACGTATTGTTAGACAGTGGAATTATGAAAGTTGGTGACTGGTTTGTGCACTTAGTAAGTTGCATACGCCTCGACGAAGGTGCGGGGATTTGTGGTCGTGATAATATTAGCTGACCTGGGATACCTCTGTAGACAGATGAATATCTCTCCGTGTATTAAGCATCGCGTAAGCAAGATAACAGCGAGGGTTCTGTTAAGTCAGTGCGATAAAACCTGGACTCGTGGGGTGGATGACTTGAGCCGTCTCCACGTATTTGACCACGGGTGTCTACATTCGATTGCTCGCATCAAGCGGCAAGCGCGAGCAACCAACGAAGTGGTTAACTAGCAGATATTATTAGCGAGTCTTCAGTCTTTATGTCTGCACAGACGCAGATGGTTAGACCATGTGTTGAAAATGCCATCTGCCGCATCGAGCACTCTTTGCCGACAATACGACCAACTGGTGCAAGATGCAAAGTGGTGCTCTTCCGCAGCCGGGATGCAGGAATCCACTGATATCAGTAAGTTAGCGGTGTGCGAGGATCCTTATCAGAATCCATGCCGATGATCCGTTCAAGGTTCAATGGTTTAGGGTCGTGCGCTCATGCTGTTATCTGCTAAGCTTCTCACTACTTTGAAGGCATGTGGAGTCGGTGTTACTGGGCGACGATTGCCCACATAGATTCTGTCGAAGCCTTTGCAAATAAGCTAGATAGCACCAGGTCCAAGGATTGGAGATATTGCCTGAGATATATAATTGACTAAACAGTATGGAAAATGAAGCAGCTAGCGCCGCAGCATATCATCTGAGCAGAATGGGTGGTAGGTGTACAACGCCTCTTGACTTTTCAGGCTCCAACCTTAGAAAGTTAGTTCTGACATAAGGCCTTGGAAATCAAGGGTGATTCCTACCGCAATAGTGTGGCTGAAACCTGCTGGTTCTGCGCTGTCTTGATCACCAAAAGCGGTGAGGTATTGGCGGCGGAGTACTTCAGCTGTCTCTTAATTGTTAGATGACACACCGGAAGGACCCATCAGTGATGTGGAGAAAATGGCTTAACTACGGAGTCGCCCGACAGAAATAACAAAAGCTTTCGCGAGACTGAGCGGATGGTCGCACCGGGCTGCCCATTTCACCGTTGTGCACCGACTTTGAACACTTTTGTGTGCGCCATGTGTACGCGATACCAGAAAGCACAAATTCGTTTCACACAACCTTCTTTCTTTACGAGTCTTTTCTTGTAAGTTTCCGGTTGAGACATACTTTCGCTTTTATGGGATGCCAAAACGAAAATGCTGACCTAATTGCCATGATCTCTGGTTCAATTAATCTTTAAGTTCACTTCATTCCAATGCACACAGCAAATGATGGCCGGAGTCCGGAATGCCCCTGAATCTTGTACCGTTAAACCTTAAAGCCTTCAATGCTTCGACTCCAGGTTTACCGAGTCCCATTGCAGTAGAGAGAAAGAGCATCAATAGAAGTGTACGCCTACAGAGTTACTAACAGTACCCTTAAGATGTCACACTCACATGAGACCGATTCAGCTCAGGAGCTGAAGACATTCCTCCATTCTCATTGATGAACCACCTGACATGCTAGTACATATGTCCCAGCACCCATACCGATCAATGTCTGTACTAGTGTTGTGAACCGAGAAGGCGAAGGACACAAAAGTTTGTTTTCCGGGGAAACCAGAACACCAGCTATGCGTCTCGACCGAACTACGAACAAAAACACTTATTTGCACATAACACCGATCTGAGGATGTTTCAGTTGCTTTGGACGTCGTCCCATTTCCAATGATTCTTCTTGTAGCTATCCCATATTTGCCCCGTTGCCATTTCGATCCATGCTGTCGCCCTGCTAATGAAAAGCAGTAGTGTAAGTAGCATAGTGCGACCGTCCGTCCTCAATACACTAGCGCACACGTCTTCTGCGGGTTGGCGAGCAGATATGCATGGCACATCTGTATTCGTATCAGGTCGCAAACACGGAGTCACTGATTTGTTGTTATTTTTCAAACAGCACGTGTCCAGCGTCACTAGTAATCACCGATAAGACAGCTATTTCTAGTATATTGTCACTGTCAGATGATAATCAACACACACCTGCTAAGTTTACCACTGAAAGACTAGAAACAGTATTGTAGTCGGAAAGGTGCAATGCAGTCTCACACGACATGAAGTTGTCTACAAAAACCGTGAATATTTAAATGGCTCGAAAACGCAGAAGATAGACACTTCCTGCTATATAAACACAGAGAATGGAAATAAAGATACATATACATCTATTTGTATAAACGTGGCAGCCCTTGTGGTCAACAGAAAAGGCTTCTCGTAGGAGAGATACTGTCTCATAAAAGGATCGGGTAGTCAGCCAAACAAACTGTACAACACATCCTATTTCTTATGAGCTGCTTCTTTGTCATAGCCGAGCGTTGGGGTACCTCGGTCGAGGAACCAACTGGCAAAAGAGTGCACACGAATGATTCTGTCCATATAGAAATCAACGGAGCGTCTGAACCGCAACCTATCCGTGCGGAAACTGGCTCAAATAAGACAGGGCACTGTCAGTTTATTAATCAAAGACACATTGGTGTCTTAACTTTGAACAATCACGTAGGAGACCACAAACCGACCACCAATGGGGTACCGGTGATAACAAACCCTCTCCAACTCATTACCGTACGGGTGCCCGGGGGTTTCCCCCTGTGCATCATAAGGGAATAAACAGGCAATAAAACGCGAACCCGTAAATGGCGATTTAAAAGATGCGTCTCTTACCAACCCCCAATTCCAGACCTCTGCCTAGTAATGGCAGTCTTTCGCGTGGCGCATCCATTCATATAAGACTGAATCGGAGCCCCTCTGAAGTTTCCCATCCTATGTTCAACGCCCCATTCAATACGGATAGACCCTACACTTCGAATGCTCACTTGAACGCAAGTCGCGATATCTTTTTTGACAAGGAACAGGCGAGCATGATCAATCCACCTCAGCCTTACCCGTTTTTAGCGGGACAGATACCTTTCAAACCCCCCATAATAACTCCGTCCCCCACTGCTCCACTACCCAACCATGCCTTACCTGCACTCTCCCAACACTTCCTGTCATGGAATCAAACACAGGTGACACCCAACCACCTCTAATGAGCTCATTACAAAGACATCAGACCAAGTATTGTTACCAGAGTCCTTGAATGAAGATGTTTCTGTTTTAGACATTTTCAAAAGTGTAAAAATGATGCCGAAAAATAAATGCATTAATTTTATTGCTTCTTAATGCACGTTCTCTAATCAATAAGGTGCATATCTTTCGATCCTTTATCTTCTCATATAATCCTTACATTATTCTAATCAATGAAGCTTGGCGCACCCCTGAGACTCCAGACAAACAACTGAACCTTATAGATTATCGCATGTTTCGAAAAATTCGTGGTGTAAGACGAGGTGGAGAATGTTTGATCTACCTAATGGGGCAATATTCTGCAATTCTACTCGATGAGCCATGTCTTGGTGTGATAGATGACTCCATATGGCTGCCAGAGTCGACTGGACCTTGTAAATCACTCTTAGATTGTGTCCACAGACCACCTAACGCCACTTATGACGACATGAAAAACCTTATCAACGGACTGAACTATGTATCAACTCCACCTTCATAGCATAGAATAATTGGCGAAGACTTCAGCATGCTCAATATCTCCTGGACCTCTTTCAGAGCCCCTGCGAATCAAGCCGAGTCCGTTGCATGGGTCCAAATAAACGGATGGCTGTAACATGTTCTAGCGCCTACTAGAAAAGATTACACTTTAAACCTCATCTCTACCACAGGCATCTCTTCTGCCACTGTATCCGTCTTGGAACGATTTTCAGAAAGTGATCGTAACAGTCAACTACATGTTCGATCTAAAAGCTGTTAGAGTCGACCGTCATACAATACCGCCAAAGCAAATTAGTTGGCTGGAACGTGTTTACCACACTGCTGAGATCTCTGGAATGGAACACATATTTTCCTACCTCCGATCTTAGTACTGCAACCGAGGCATTTAATGAACACTTCAGGTCTTGCATGAACATCTTAGTCCCGCAAAAATCAAAACACAGTGATGCGTACGGTAGCGACATAATTCTCACTCCAATGGAGCAAGGTAAGCTCAAAAGTCTTAAATCATGGTTCCGAAAAACATGCGACTTCTCTCTGATCATGTAGATGCATGGAATATTCAATGCTATTGAATATAGAACCAAAATGCTTCACATGAGTGAAGAAGAACGTGCGCTTAAGAGCACAGATTAGAGCTCGCAGTTGATGCAGTTAATGAGACGGAGGAATAATGGGAGAGACCATGCCATCTCAGTAGTGACACTGCAAGACTAAACCACTGTAGATGATCCTGTAACAATCTGTGAGGGTTTTAATTAATATTTGGCTGCTTCCTTCAACCTTGAAGGACAAATACTGCCCCCATCTCCTCTTGTACGTACAAGTACGTTCGTAAGCCATAGCCCTGTTGATGCATGGCTCATACGCTCTCAGTTAGCTACTATCAAACATTTTGATCTACCTGGTCCTGATGGCATTAACCCTGTTGCTTCAAAATACGGAGGGGAGGGCATCCCTCTACTTCTGCCTAATAGTTATACACTTTCTTTAATATCAGGTTCCTTCCTCTTCAGTGGAAAACTCTACAATTTAGCCCCGCTATGAAAGTGGCTTGCGACATGAAGTCAACAATTATCGTCCCATCAACCATAATTCAGTTTGTCCCAGGGTGTTGGAAAGGATGATAACATGCCGCATGGCCGAATTCCTGTTATCGCGAAACCATATAAACCACTCCCAGCATGGGTTTCTCAACAAGCGTTCTTGGATGACATGCCAGTTAGATTTTCTTAACCACGTGGCAGAATCTATTGACGCAAGTGAGGTGATTACCATTAAACTGTTGGACATGGCGGAGGCTTTCGATCGCGTGCCTCATAAGCGTCTTCTGCCCAGAACAGCATCCTTTGGTATACGTGATCCATTGCTTAGCTGGTTTTCTCCATATCTTACCAACCATACACAGTGAAAGTGGGAGACAGTAGCTCAACGCCCAGACCAGTCACTAGTGGGGTGATACAAGGAAGTGTTCTGGGACCGTTACTCTTTCTCATGCATATAAACCATAAATTTCAAGTTATCAAGCATGGCAAACTATTCCTATTCGCAGATGATATCAAACTTGTTTACAGTTTCCCTCCTGGCAATCTAAATCCATGTTTAGAAAATATACGGAAGGACCTCATGTCTATAAAGCCGAACGGTCACAGCATATCAACCGCAAACTCAGTACGTGTCCCGAGTTCACGCTACTCAAATTTATTCAACTTCGCAGAACATATATCGTTCCCAGTTGCTAAAACCAGAAGGATAATAGGTTACATAAAACACTCGTTCTTTCTGCCTGCTGCACAATTACACCTTTATAAATTATGTGTACGACCCCAGTTTGGGTATTGCACGTTCATATATAGCCACCTGCGCAAGTTTGATAGGGTAACTCTGGAAAGCCTCCAACGTGCATTCACGAATAGCTTATCGGGCTATCCATCTTCTCTGAACTCCAGAGAACTTTGCTGGACGCTTGCACACGATGCTCTCATGTTACGGCGGCTCAAGCTCAACCTTTCCCTCATGTAACATCTAGTCTATGGCAGTAAATTCACCGTCAGCTTCGCGACTAGCTTATAACACGGACCGAAGCATAACCTCAGAAACAAGGACTTCACCTTGGCAGCTCTTAAATCCCGGAAAAAATACACCCCAGTATGCAGTTAGGTCCAGTAAGAATGTACACCAATTCAAGCGAAACTTAGAAACTTTCCTAACAATGACGAACGTCATGTCCAATTTCAAGCTCTGCTTGTCTCAGGACGTCATCCTTGAAAACGGACCTAATAACATCTGACAAAAAACCCCTGTGTTGCGCGATGTTAAGTCACGCACCCCTCGAACCGACCAAAACTACCGCTTTCAGAATAGATGTTTTACTTTTAGACTTGTCAGCGAACAAGAAAACATGTCTATAGTCAACACGTATAGGTGTCAATATACATGCCTGTTAGTAACAACTCAATCATCCTGATGCACTCTTATCCCCTACTTATTGATAGCTTACGTGTCTGAGTTGTTAACCACCATGTAAAAGCAGAGCACGCTAAAATTGTAAGGAAAAAACTCGACCTGTTCGTCCCATTACTGTATAACAACCTCGAGTCGCAACTCTTCCTTTTTCTCCTCTGATAAACCACCAGGCAATCTCTCGACATTGTCGAACATTGTTCTCATTCTATATACCAGCCGTACAGAACTAATCGAAATTTAAATCCGGCAGTAAGCACACATTGGGAAAGATTATACTCGATCTCTTCTCAAGTTATTTGATAACAGATGTTTGTTAATGGTATATATTTCATCAATTAACGCAATGTTATTGACGTCACACAGAAGGTTATGCCAGAATATCATGTTTCATCGTTCGTCCTAGCTCACAAGGTCAATTTCACGTTCTCCCGTTTATCGCATGATTCCACTCTCCATTCTTGGTTTCACTGATACACCTTGCGCGAGAAAACATCCCACCCCGCCCGGACACTTGAAACTTTGCAATGATTGAGCATAGCGTGAGCTCCTCCAAATTCTTAGAAAGTTTTGCGAAGAATGACGTCCGGTTGAGTGGTCCATGCGTTCCCCGCGAAAGTATTTGCGTCCTCCACCTTGCCCACATCATGAAAACATTTTTCCACATTTTTTCGGAACTATCCGCATGGAATAATGATCCAATTCTTAGCCAATACATCCTCTCCATCCTCCACCTACCCCTTTTTAGCGCGACCTTTAGCATTAGGCCGGTGACCACCTTTTGGATTCCCAATTGATGTGACAAATCAGTTATTTTATCGAATTGCGCAGACCCCAAGTACTATCATCTCAGAACTATGTAGCTTGAAGTTTTTGCCGAAAATGAATTTTCCCTTCATATGATGTCCGTTTTTGTTTATTCACATAGCTGACACGTTGTACAATTTTCACACTTGGTGTTCAAATGTGTATATGCCTAAATATCTGTATGTTGATCACGCTGTCTTGAGCGTCTTTATCACAAATGTGTCGAGAACTACCATTTTTATCAGAATTGTAACCGTACCTACATAATTCGTTATATTTTGCTCCCCCTAAACACCCCAAACCACAGGGGTGTGATGGAATTATTCCAGTTGAAACTACCTCAACGTTCGAGAAAATTAACTTGAAAACGAGAACAGAACGGCGGTTACCCCTGAAGTACCCAGACTGTCACCTTCTCGTCTCCACACGTTAGCCACATCGCCGTCTTTCTCTAGGGGTAATATATTCGGAACCCTGTCAGACGTCAGCAGCATCGGATTTAGGAACTGAGTGTGTAACGTGTGTACGTATATGCACCCATTCCTTAGAGGATTGTGATTGATGGGTAGATGATAGCATCCCGGAGTGATGGAAGCAGCAGGGGTGAACAAAAACTGAGTAAAGAGCAGGATGACTTTGGTGCTCGTGCATATTTTACTCACTCGTTTTTACAATTGTTCTTGACTCATCCTTTGAAACTGTGATCAGACAAGCTATCAACTCCCGTCCTTTCCACCTCGACGTCACATGACTAAAAGTTACCTGTTTTAAACAGGGAAGCATGAGTATACACTTGCAAACGTACATACTCACACGCCCTGTCTTGGAAAGGCATGCACACCCATTCGAAAAGGTAAGGCGGCTGCTCACTGGTACCCGTGAATGTGTCATCAGGCTTCAAAAACACCAAAAAATACAAAGATTACCATGTCATTGAATAAACGCGCCCGCTCCCGATCTTGTTTTCCCTGAACTGATCGGCCTGAGTGGTCTGGAGCACACATCCAAGTAGCTTGTTCTACTGGCTAATTACCCTTTTCGTAAAAAGCTCCACTCCAGTGAACTTATGGGCTCACGGGCTGCCAATTAGCAAATGTGACTCCCTAATTGAGGCATCTCTTTAGCTGAAAATATAGCTCTTTTTATGACACCGGTGAACCGATACTGAACTCTATACACCTCGTCGCGAAGAAAAAGATCGCTTTTCTACTCCGGACACATAGTCCATATATTTCGTGCCACCAACCATTCCGGTGGCCAGCCCTTGGACCTTCTCCTACAACATTTTTGATGTGCTGGAATCCGAGCCAGGATTTAAAATTTCAGATGCTGCCCCAGCAACGCTTTTTACCGTGGTATGAATGCACCAGGGTCCCCGGATTAGGTTACTTTTCTGAGTGGAAACAGCCGCCTTGCTGTGAACGCATAGTGAGCTGCAGGATCCCAAGACCTAACTGCATCTACCTGGGTGAGCTGCACAATTTTATTTGCCTACTTGCGATAACCACACGCTTTCATTTTTCCGGAGCTGGCCAAACGGGTGCACTTGCCAGGTTCAAATAGAAGGTACCGGCCCTTCGACCATGGGAACAGTTTAATCAACTCCTCTCGGAAGTATGATTGAGTCGGATTGCCAACAACCTTCAAATCTTCCGCGAATCTGTCACAAGGTGCATTCCGTTTGTTAACCGAATCGCATAAAATTTATTGAATGTAGGAGACCCCATCACAGGGTATTTTGGCACCTTGCTAGAAAACCCCTGGACAATATATAATCCTCCCCAATGCCACTCTGAATATCCTGTCCAACAAGTCCTTATTTTACTCAAGGGCTTCTGGCGCGATGAAGCAATAATTCAGTTTTCCCAGAGACGGCCGGTAGCTAACTGGGTAAATTACTTTGTAAAACTCAAGGTAGTTAACCTCCACCTGCTCCCTCTCATCTGGTCTCCCAGTTATTCCGTTTGGGAAGTAAGTAAGGTTTGACGGAGACGGTCTCCTTTCCACAAGCCGTAATGGTTCGTCTTCAGGAGGTTGGTATTAGAGAGAAGGTCAGTCAAGCAAACTGTGAAGAGCCTCTGACATATTTTCAACAGAATGCGGGTTAGGCTGATAAGTTGATAGTTGGTGGCTTTCTCCTACTCGCCTCCTTTTACGGTGGTCGATGCGGTAGTTATTAACCAACATTTGACAACCCTCCTTGGTTCGGCAGTGGTGAGTAGTATGGCTGACGGGAGCGTCCAACTTCGTCTAAAGGACCGGAGCAACACAAATACCATGTGGCCGCGGGTAATTCAATGGGTTCGGTGGCAGGAGAATGGTCTGCATCTCAGGGACCGATGTCGAGGAGTTTTCCACTACATTCGCTGGCTTCTCAGTCCCCACTGTTGTCAGGTCCTTGAGATTGTCTCACCGACGTACGTTGACAAAATACTGCCCCGGGTGTTCCGCTTTCTGACGATCAGTAACCAAGATATCGTTTTCTGCCGTTGTGAGGTTGCCAATATACTCACGGAGAGCGGGAGTCGGATGCACTTAGCTGTAGTATAGCCCTCATTTGGATTCGATCTTCTCAGCCTTAGCCCATAATTTTGTGGGTCCTCGAGAACCGACTTCTTTGTAGGGGGAAACGATTTATCTCTGCAAAACCTCCTGCCAAACCGAAGGGCTCCCTGCACGGTAGCTCCGCGATAAAGCGGTCATCCTCTGTTATGCTTGCGTACCAAAGGTATGTGATGTTCTACTAACACAGCCACATTCAGCTTATTACGTTCTAGTAATCCCCCAGAGAAACATAGCTTCTCGAGGGTTCTCACCGCAACGTCATCTCGTCATTGGGAAGCTCATATATCCATAACATGTAGACTACTTTTCCAGCAGTGTTTTCCATCTGACAGAGTAATGTAGTCCCAGAACCACATGACCGCTTCCAACTAAGGTGGCCCACATTTCTGGAGGTGGTATCTGGTCCCAATTTCTAGTTACTGCAAGTCACAGCGGCAAGTCTTTCTGCCCTGAGATAAACCTGACTGCTCGTTGATTACGCTGCTGCATGGAAATGTTCTGAAGGCACTCAAGAACCTCATTTCAAACTGCTTTGCTCGCTGTAGATCCCAATAGTAGTAAGTATCACGTCACCTCCCTCATTGGTTGTGACAGGGGTTCTCTATACATAGAGTGCCAACGTGCAGGTTGGTGTATCGGGAGGTGCATATTGAACCAGCTGTAGGTCAAAATTGTAAAGGTCCTTGCAGGCAACCCAAACATACTAGTTTGCAACTGACTTGAGCGCTCCACCTCCGGGCCTGCAGTCCTCTCTGTCCTGTTTATAGCAAACCGTGTGTGTGAGACAGCTGCTGACTTGCGGTACAGGCTTTCTAGCCAAAGGCTTTGGTTGAGGGCCCTAATCGCTCTCCTGCACAGGACTGGGCGTCCAGGCAGTATCCACAGCCCATATATACAATGATGATACAAGATTAACCAAATACCATGCTGCTTCGGCCGTCGCGCAGGATGAACCGGGTCACCTTATCTGCTGCACATGGCAGGGTGGATAGGCAGAAATATGCTACTGCCAAACACTCACCCTCATGCTTCTCCTCATCCGGTAGCCCCCGAGCAGATAATGTTCAATTAGATTTCAGTGCCTAGAAGACCAACTTGACACAGTCCCGGGGACGCAATACGCTTACCATTGGGACGTGGAACGTGCGCACGCTGCTGGATCGAAGCAGCGCCACAGAACGAACGGAACGACGCACCGCTCTGATCGCGATGGAACTGCGCCCGTATGGAATCGGCGTAGCAGCCTTGAGTGAGACAAGGCTTGCAGACCAAGATAAGTTGCGGGAGGCGGGCCCCGGGTACACGTTCTACTGGATAAGTTACCCGGTAGGCAGTGTTCGGGAGCATGATGTCTGTCTTGCAGTCGCTGATTGCATCAATGCTTTGATGATAGGAGAACCGCACGGCATCAGCCCCCGAATGCTGTCCATGCGCCTGCGACTCGGTCGAGGTAAGTGTGCTGCTTTTATTAGTGTTTATGGTCCAAGTAGGTGTTACACTGATAATACAAAGGACCAGTTCTATGATCAGCTGTCTGCCACAATCCAGTTGGCGCCGGTGAGCGACCGACGGTTTGTTCTGGGAGACTTGAACGCTTGAGTTGGGCGCGACTCGGTAGCTTGGCCGGGAGTCTTCGGACTCTATGGCATTGGTTCAGACAACAAGAACGGTGATCGTCCGTTGCATCTATGTGCTACTCACGAGCTGGCTATCACGAACACCCGATTCCAGCTAGATGCGAGCGACATCACGACGTGGACTCATCCACGAAGCGGTCACCACCATCTGCTTGACTACGTGATTGTGCGGCAGCGCGACATTCGTGAAGTGCGCATCACTCGCGTGATGCGCGGCGCCGAATGTAGCACGGACCATAGGCTTGTCAGCACCAAATTGTTCATTCGTGTATGTAAGCCTGTTTATTGTGGATCTTTTGGACAACGGCAGAAGCTGGATATCAGAAGGTTG
>QNGE01002370.1:34244-75124 GCA_008508345.1 Paragonimus westermani
AGTGTAGATCTCGTCATTGCAGCCTCTCTCTGTTTAGTTTCCGAGAGATAAGAGTTTCCTTTCCTTATTAGCCAATCAAGTGGCTAACCAGCATTGGCCGGCTGGATAGAAAGGCCCCACTGTCACACCTCCCGGTCTTATTCCTGTTGGGTTACACTGGATATGTGGTGTATGGGTAGAACCGCAAGTGGTGTAGCGCAACCCAATTGCAGCAATGGATAAGCGCATGCGTCCTTTGGCTTCGGTCACTGTGACAGGCTAATCCGAATCAGATGCCGCCAACCGTGTGAGTGAATCTGGTGAAGAAAGACCGCAGGGAGAGCTCGACCACCGATGATTACTTTATCTGTTCCGTAAATGTCGTTTTCAGCGCAATACGGTTGTTTCACGCCAAACTACCAACTTGACACGATATTCGGCGCGCGTGGTAGTCAGCGGTACTGCCCAGTGTTCACGTACAAATATGACAGTGTAACAACGGCAGTAGTTCACTGGCATGCCCACTGCAAATTCACGGTCACCGTCAGTGAGATAGGCTGTCAACCGCACGAAACAATATCCGGACTGCGCTTAAGAAGCTCGATTTTTGGTCGCCTTGGAAAGTGAGTGGACGCTTTGATGGTGAAATACCAGCTGCACAACAGTCCAGCTGATTGCAACGTGTACGGTGAAGTTAAAAACTGGTGTACTTCGGACCTATGGTCATTAGGTAGCTCTTGCTAAGCCCTATTGCGCGTTATGCATGCTGCCGAAGTTAAACGCAAATCGATAACCTCGGATAACAGACTACCAGGTGCTCATGTTGAAAATAAATTCTTCTTCAACGTTTCAGATAGCTTCGGTGAGATCGCCATAACTAGAACGTGACACTAGTAACAGTCGGCCTTCGGATATTTCTCATCTGGCAGTCACATTCCCATTCGAGACCTTATAGCCTTCAAGCGAAAGAAAAAAACGGCTTGGCACAAACTCATGTCAAACAGTATCAGACAACAATGACGAGGTACTGAGCTCGTGACTCTTAGAATAAGTAACGCAAGCGGAAGACAGTGGCGCAACTCTGAATTGATTGCGCAATCGGTCACACGGTCAAGATAAAAGGTATCTGATATGACAGTTACCACGATCACCTCCGCTGAGCAATCCACGCCTATCCGTCGTTCCACACCAAATCGCTCGACATATTCATGTGAAACGTTTAAGTCACAAGCGTGCCAATTTGACATTCACATTGTTCGCTTGATGGTTATCACCTAAATCGTCAGGTAATTTGCCTAACAGTGAACGGTCGAAAACAAACTGGTTCCCAAACCGCGTTTCACTTGAAGTCTAAGCTTTTCCGCTACTCCCGGAATATCTTTATTTCTCCATTTCCACGGCATCATTGTACATACCTGTGTGTGAACTGAAAGTTACCGACTGTTGATACCGATTCTCAACTCCAAGAATGTTAACTTCTAACATAATAGCACGTCTTTAACAGCAGATACAACCAGAACACTGGAACTATTAGACATGAATTCAAACTTGAGTGTACCAAGTCTCTCGAAGAGTTAAGGAGTGGCCATCAGGTGGTTTTCTTCTACAAATAAAATCAGGTATTTCCTATAGGGTTTGAAAGCCGGGTAAACCAACAATCCGGAAACCATCTAGTAGATATTCCCATTTGGCCCGGTATTTTGGAGATTTGTGGCCAGTTGGAGTGGTTCAGTCTTGTTGGGTTTCGCCAATGACCGGTATAGGTTATCGACTGAGGGTCTTCAATCGGATATTATGGAGAACTTTGTTGTAATGCCTCCGCCGATGGGAGTAGATTGGTGGCCCAATTCAAGAGCGCATTTTCTTCCAGTACGTGAACTTATTGTGGGTGAACCCACTCGAAATAAACCTTATGAAGCCTTGATTCCACGAATCGCGGTGAGGACTACTGAGGTGAGTCAGAATTTTTATATGAGTGGAAAAGTGGGGAGCACGTCTGGAACCAACAGAAATTATTTCAGATACAGAACGAGATAACAGACGTAGAACACAAACGAGCGAGAACAGTTCAGTCACCGGCTCTCTGGACGTGCAACGACCGAACTGTGATGCGTGCATACGTAGTTAAAGGCATTCATTTCGGATTGGCATTTTTTAACGACCGAAATCGAAGGAGGCTTGCATTTAACCGTCACCACAATTGGCTTGCGTTTCACCACCCGTGGTTTCATTTATCCATCATTACCTGGTAAAAACCCGACGAAATAAAACCAGGAGGCGTGTGGCTAAGGTCTATTCACTCAGCCGGCGAATCCTTGCTAATCACTTAATAGGATGGTACAAAACTGAAACTCCTGTCTTCCTGGAAATGAGCAGATTCCCTCGGTAGGTTACAAATCGGGAAGAATAATACTGAAAACTTAGTGCAAGAAATGGTTCACTGTATGAGTGCACTTGTGTGCACTCTGGAAAAGATCAGAATGTAAACTAGACAATATAATCGCCATACGGTTTAATAACAAAGCCAAAAAGAGGAAAGGTAGAAGGCCGCAAACTTCAGGCCTCTGAAAAAGGGAGTGGGTAAGTTGTCCAGTGGCGCTGGTCGTTGGTCTAGACGAACAGTGACGAACACAACTGATAAAACCCACCTGGGCCCAACCTACTCCCAGTCCCTTAACCGAAGGTGTACTGCAAATACGTTCGCGACCTACCAATCCGAAACGGCCAGCGCAGTTACGGCCGCACATATTGGAGCACCATATAGTCATATCGCAATCTAATTTCGCCCACAACCTTCCCTGCACCTCGAAAAAATCTGTAGAGGGAAAAGGAAAAGATTTGACGGCTTGTTGAGACAGACTATTCGTAATCACCCACTTCTTATAAGCAGGACAGTTTTGCGGACCGCCAAATTGTTCTCATCAGACCTTCACGGTGTCTTCCGGCTGAGTGTGTAAAAGGCCGGTGTTTCTGTCAACCAGTGCTTTGGTAGAGTGGACAGGTAGATCAAAAATCACCCTGATCAAATGGTGGGACATTTTGTGCTGTTGGCGGTCGGCTCCATCTTGCATATGCTGACCTTGCTTCCTCCGCTAGTCGTCCATGGTTTCGTGATCACGTTAGGCCAGTTGACAGCAAGCGTTCCAAAATGTCGCTGCCTTGTCTTAATTGTCCGGTTGCACTGTGGAAGCGGCAAACGTCGTGTTCATCTCTCGTACCTGGTTAGAGGCAGCCACGTTGCTGTTTTTGTTGAACTGGTCCAGGGGTTTCTGACGGTCGGTGCAAGTCGTCTTCAGAACTTTTTTCGTGGACTGATCCCTCAGTTGTTGCCACATGCCATTGGGAGTGGCGGATTCAGAAGTGTTATTCAGACAAGTGAGAACTGCATTTTGGAAAGCAGCTTCCGTCTCAGAATTCTCCAATCGTTTGATAACCAATTGCCCGTGTTGTCCGAAGGATCGACAATGGACAGCTTCGCATACACGGATAAAAATCAATGCTTGGCCGGTCTACGATCGACACTACACCCTGCGCTGCACACCACTCGTGTGACACCCACGTAATCAATATTCCATCGCCGCACAATCACGTAGCCAAGTGAATGAGGTCGACCCCTTCGTTGGTGGATCCACGTCGTGATTTCGCTTGCATCAATTGGAATCACGTGTCTTTTTCAACTAGCTCGCGACTGAACAAATGTTGTAGGGTCCGAGGACTCCCAGCAGGCCATCGAGTTGCGTTCAACCCGAGCAGTTCAGTCACCCAGAACGCCGGTTCCGACCGGATAGTGGCACGGAACTGATCACAGAACTCGTCCTTCGTATCACTAACACGACACACAGATAAGCCATGAACACTGAAAAATGTGATACACTGACGTCGGCCAAGCATTAGGCGCGTGAGCACGACTTGTGAGCTGACGTCGTGCGATTCTTCCACCACTAAAGCACTGTTAAGATCAGCAACTGCGAAACAGACACCATGTTCCCGAATGCCGCCCGTTGAGTGATTTATCCGGTAGACGGTGTACTCAACACCTTTTTCGCAAAGTCTACTTTGTTCCGCAAACCTCGTTTCATCCAAGGTTACTAATTCGATTCCATGACGGCCCTGTTCTATGGCAATAAGTGCGGTTCAGCCTTCTGGCTATCCTGTGGTTCTGCATTGACGGCGCGTCTTAGATTATTCTCCCTGTTACTGAAACTCAAGTGGGCATTACTCACCCCAGGATTCGTCCTGGAGGGGTCATTAAGTAAGGGAAAGTGGGAGGATTGGCGGTAGCATATTTTCATCTATCCATTCTGTAGCAGATAGATAGAACGAAGCGGTTTATTTGATGCGAACGCTGGTGCGATATGATATCTGGTTACTGTTGTGTAGTCGTGGTTCGTGTGTGCTGTGGATACCACCAAGACACCCACAGCTAGATATGAGAACGGTTAGAGCTTTCAGCCAAAACCTTTGGTCCGGAGGCCTGCACCACAAGAGAGCGTGCGCCATGCTTATTCCCAGCAACATTGACGACTACCAGCAACAATCAGACTGTAATTGCCACTTTCGGGCTTGAAGTCTTCTCTTGTAAGATAAACATGCTCTAATAAGACATATATGACGTACAACGTAAATCACGCATGACGCTATTGTAAGGACAAGAAATCCACAAACAAGCAATCGGGTCAAGCGAAAACAAACATCAAGCCAAAACAAAACACAACACTACCACCGTCCACGACGAACGCATGTCTTTTGTTTGGCTGCTTCCCTTTATTCATCCTGACATGGTTAAATCTGTAATAACTGGTGTCCTAGTCGGTATAACCCACCAGATCAAAACAGCGCACAAACCCGATCAGCACTCCAAGGCAGCAGACAACGTTGGGCGGAACTATCCTACACATCATACAGAAAGCAGGCAAGTGAAAACTCCTGGTTGCACCACGTATATAAATTTCGTCTTCTCGATGACATGGTAGATTTTATTCATGCTTCACTCCTATAACGTCCGCCTGCTGGGTTGAAGCGCTCGCTTTCATCTACAGCTGTCGAATAAAAGGTTTACACGAAGGTAAACTCAGTCGTGATCAACGTGGCATCGCTACCGCACCATCATCGGTCCATCCATTCAGCTCTAGCTGCAGATGCGTCAGACTTGGGCGTGGGCGGAATGTTCTAACATTAACTCAGTGACAGCTGGTGACTACTGACTGCTTTCTCTAAAAGTTTACAACCAACCGAGCCGTAATGTAGTGCTTCCGTAAAGAAACTGTTAGCGGTGCATTTCGGTATCCACCATTTTAGATGTCGGTGACTATCGTCAGTGACGTCATCAGAAACATTATCGAGAGAGACAGAGGCTATATCTTTTCCCAGACCATAAACCGTCAACAAACACTTTACGCCAGACAGCTGACAAGTAGTCTGTCA
The DNA here is from genome assembly GCA_008508345.1 of Paragonimus westermani. NCBI lineage: Eukaryota > Metazoa > Platyhelminthes > Trematoda > Plagiorchiida > Troglotrematidae > Paragonimus > Paragonimus westermani. Next base: position 39,648 of record QNGE01002370.1, read on the forward strand.
GAATAACCCTATACCGGGATATGTCAATCAAGTCATGATCGTTATCCGTCACATCTAAGGTATTTCGAGCCCAGCCGCCGGTGCTGTCTCTCGTATCAATGTTACAACGACCACCGCAGGCACCTCAGTTGATTCGATACCATCGTGACGAAACGGGTCAAGAATTCGTATGCGGAGCACTCTCGCCAATTTGGTACTCCTGAGGTAAAACGTATCCTAATGGTTTCGTTCGAAGAGACGATTGTTTTTTTCACATCTCACAAGACAGTCCGTTTACTCCACTGGATTTCCGTCATCTAATTTTAGACAGGTCACACATTATGTCTCACCTATACATAGACTCAAAAGTCAAGACGGTCACCGGGCGTTTTGCTTGGCACCATGCCAGTCATGATATTCGCACATGGACCAAGTAAGGCTTGCTGTACTGATGGCTTCAACTTCATCGTTACACAATCGCCTCATTGAGGAAACCGCAGTCCCTGACGACAGTGTTCATCACGGATACTCTGACTTGGTCAAAACTTCAGCATTCTTCAATAAACGTACTTACGCCTCAGCATGCGTAGACGGGTTTGTACATCAACCAGAAGCCATATTAATTTCAGATTGCCCGCAGCTCTCGCATTTCTATAGACTTTCCTGTCAGCCCCCTTCAAAAAGGAAGTCCTGGGGAATGCGACAGCTGCGAGCAATTGCGGCAATTGTTCAGTCTATGTGGGAACCGAAGTCCCCTACTGCACATCAGTAATCTTAAATCGCTCGTCAGAAACCATCACATGTTCCGTTTTTGAGTGTTGGTTCTCTTAGCGTGGTTGTCCAACCCCAGGCAACAACTACCGTTGGTCTTTGTATCACTTTCTGACGTCTTAGACTGTAGCCGAAATCCTACTTCAGCTAGCCATCAGGCAGTTGACGGACTAGCTGATCAACTTACACCAGTCAACAAAAAGCTTCCTGTTTGTTTAAGCAAACCATCGTGACACGAGTTTCTGCCGTTAGTCTTGTTGGGTATCTCAAACACATTGAAGGTCGATCTACATACCACCTGCGCTCAATTTATCTACGGGTGGTGATCCTCTACATTTGAAGAGGTGGTTGCTCCTTGTGCGCGGTGATCTATCAGCTCCATGGATTACTCCAAACGGTTGGCTCAACGCATGAGATGACTGTAATCTATCTCCCCAAGAGAAAGATGACGTCAAAACACACCGATCCTCGGCTGTCAAGTGGTTATCGCATTTTTGTTCATGCGGTTGCTCCTCAATGGTCTTTTCACGGCCGTAAACAGGTTCATTTCGCGTACTTCCACATTGCGATGAAACTTTCTTTTCGGTCCGCAGCAGTGAACGCGAGGCTATCTTCATCGACAGACGGAAGCCAGCGTTTATCGTGGTTCACGATTTGTGAACTGGCGTACGATCAACAGCATCCTGTCCGGATAATATCTCACCCAGCGTTCGTACAGATTCGCTTACAGCTGTGATTCATTCAACTTCAACAGTGTCAAAAACTGACGTGGTTGAGAGTTGCAGAGGCCATTGCGTGAACATATGTCCCGTTTACTGATTTCTTCGTCGTACTTTCTCACCCGTTTTATTTCAGTTGACCGCCTATAGGAGACTCTTTTATCAAGCAGTTTGTTCAAAAATGCCCTTTTTTAAACACATGGGAAACGAATACTAGGTGAGACCATTTTTTCGACTTATGGGCACTGCACATGTTGGACACCGCGAGTTAGCCATCTGCTGTCTACGCGGGCTGCTGAGGTCGTACATGGCAAAGCGCGCAGGAGAACGCGGGAATTCGGGCAGATCGCTTGTGGTGAACGAAATCCAGGTTACCATCTCACTAGGTCTACCTCAACTTGCTTGTTTCAATATTCGTGCAGTTTCAGTATCGGCCTCCAATCGGTTCTAATCGTTTTCGGGCTCCACTTCGACTGACCATAAACGCCAGCCGTCTGAAGGGAATAAACAGAACTTTCTTCGCCGGTTTCAGCTGTTTTGACCGACTGAAACACTACCAAATTTCGAAGTCAAACTTTTGGTTTCCCTTGTAGTGAGATCACCTTCGGCGTCCCCAAGATCCTAAACTTTCTGCGACGTGAGAGTTGCTTCGCCAGTACCACCGCGCCGGTCCAAATTACCGTGTGAAGGTAAATTCACTGCAAACCACTAGCATTAAATTTAGTGTGTAAGCGTGTGTTCGCAGTTTCACTCGTAGCTGTAAAATGAATCCGCACCATTTCTACTACCGTAGTATACATTTATTAGAATGACAATGTTTTAGCTACTACCGTTGTGAACGCTGCTTAACCAGTCGGACGCTTGTTTGAATCCTGAGGGTCGACTGGAATTTCTATCGACATTCGTCCTCTCTGGCGGCTGTCGTGCGGTTTTGCTCAAAGTTCTCTCACGTCCAACTCCCTAGTGTCCTTAATTGTTGCGTTGAAGTCCGTTTGTAAACGGTGAGTGAATCAGTATATAGAGCATTTCAAAGACTCTCCACCTTTATACTGCGACTTCAGATTCACGTTAACGTAAGGCTGGTGGAACCTTGGGTGTACGAACTTAGAAACTACCACCACGATACTCTCCAGGGGGAGTTCTATAGCTCTGCAAATGTTTTTTGCTGACTACGTTAGAATTCCGATTGTTCTCTGCAATGTTTCTGCTGTACACTTTAGTATGTACTCGAACGGGAAGTGCAGGGTGGCGAAAATCGCTACCTTCCGGAACAAAAGCGAAAGTCTGTCTTCGTGGCACAGAGGAAATCTCCGTCTGTTGAGTTTCTGTAAAATGGAGAATCACAATTGGCTGAAGCTTCCGCTTTCTCATTGGTCGTCTTGACTCCGCTCGTAGCTCGTCATTTTAACGTGTGACGCACTTAACCAAATTGTTTCACTCGGGTGCTCGTTATAACAAAATCCGATGCTGGAGCAGCGTGCCGTGCTGGCTGATCCCTGCACTGACATAACATTCTTCCGCGTTTTTGACACTGATTGATCGTAGCATTCTGCTAATCAATGTTTGACTTCGTATTGATGCGTTTGTCCGATCCAATCCCCTCACAATGGGCAGAGGCGGTTTGACATCCGTTCTCTACACCACCAAACCACCTCTGAGGAGGCTTCAACTATTATGGGCCGTTAACAACGTATACGCCTCTAAGTTTGCCTTTTTCCACATCAGTCAGCAAATTGGAGAACCACAGGAGGGATTCGTTTCTCGACTTATGAAAACCAACCGAACGCGCCAGTACTCTAAAGTACCTATAAAGAAACTTGAAGATTGCATGCTCATACAACAGTTTGTCTTTTGGGTAAAAAGTGGAAAAATATTTGAATCTTTTTTGACTGAGGACGCATCCAAATTATCATGGAAGAAGGTCGGTGAAATGGGCCGTTTTAGAATGCAAGTTCGATCACAGTGTGAATTTTTCCCGGAGTCGCCACAGTCGATTTCAGTGAGCATAAATTTCAAGCCGTCAGCTGCCTTCCAAACTCTTGACAAATATTTCCAGGGAAGATCAACATCGCGACGAGCGAATACACTGGAATGCACAGTAAGAACCAGGCCGTAGCAAAAAGACTTTCAGTCTACCAGCTGCGAAGCTGACGCTTAACAAAATGAGTGCTCGGCCGCAACCCGAATATTGACTCTCATTTACTGCCACCTACGCGAGTCTGATATGCTTGTGCCAGAGAACATTCGGAGATCGTTCACCAAAAGCTCACTAGCATTGTGCCCGCAAAAGACGCTTGACCGGCGAGTTGGTTTATTGCGCGCACTTCCGTACAGGTCATGTCCAAAACTAAACCACAAACGCGTGCACGCATTTGCACGACAGACATGGACTCACATTGGGTGACAGTACGTTGTTATTCGCCTTGATGAAAGTTCTCACACAGCATGTACAAACTGATTTGATAGTTTCTTCTTGTCCGTCGTGTTCGGGGTTTGTCCTTTTGTTCCTGAATATCGCCTGTGAGTAATACACTACTTGTGAGTAGTATACTACTCACACCGAAACTGCCTGTTATACAACACTCCTCCCCCTTCTGAGGTTCCTTGTTTCCTTTGCATTTGTCCACGTACCTTCTCCGATCGACGCGGTGTTTCCTCCAGGATTATTGCTCTTCTGGTTTGTCGCGCCGGCATTTCATGCCACGTTGCTAACTCACTGGCGTGCACTCGTTTCGTCTTGCCGTCCTTCTTGCTCGTGTATACTGGGCCCCGTCTGGATATTACCAAATACGGACCTTTCCATTTAGGCAAAAGTTTTCTCGATCCCGGCCCGCTGACACCCACGTTCCGATGATCTCGATATTTTACCCCTCCTCCTAGGTTGAACATTCTAGTCTTGCCGAACCGTTGCCTTGCGGATTGCTCCTTTGTGCACGCCTGCGATGCTTTCAAATTTCGTTTGGCTATTTCTCTTCCGGCAACCAATTCTTTAGTGGAATCAACGAACGCTGGTCATACCCCCAATGTCCTGATCCACCGTAAGTCGATGGGTTCTACCGCCCATCAAATGCACAGACGCCCGGTAGGCCAATTACACCAGTGGCAACGCAGACTCCCAGTCTCCTCCTTTGGCTGATAACCATTCTTTGACCGTTCGGTTGTTACGTTCAGTTGGGCCATTCGTTTGTGAGTGATACGGCGTCAATCAGATGCGCTTGATTCCCAGTTGTTGCATGCGTGTTCGAAACTCCTCGCTTTCAAAGCATGGTGTCTGATCCATCAAGACCACCTTTGATGCACCGTGGTTTGCTACAATGTGCTTCATCACCATGTCTCCCACCGTAGATGCTTTCTGACCCGGAACGCTAGTCGCTTCGATCCAACGGGTAAAGTGTTCTGTCATGATCAAATCGTACTGGTTACCGCGGGCGCTCAGTGGAAATGGGCCCATAAGATCTATAGACCAGAGCTCACCGATTTCAGAGACTGGTATTGGCTGTAAGGGTTGTTGGGCTCCCCGATTGTCGCCTTTCAGTAACTGACACTGTTGGCATGCAAGCACGTAAGTTGTCACATCCTCTTTCATTTTCGGCCAATATGCTCTTTGTTGCAACAGATCGTACGTCCTAGTGCATCCGGTGTGTGCCATTTCATGGCAGTCTGCCACCACTTTCCTCCTCAGTTGTCTCGGGATGACTACCACGCACGGGCGCCCAACGCCACGCTGCCATGTCAATACGCCTGCACTGTTTAAGCCAACTCTTTTCCATTGGGATGCGATTATTTTCAGCTCCTCATCCTTAGTATTTGTGGGGATTCTCACGCCTCTTGCCAGAGCTTCAATCACTTTCCGGAGGACCTTATCTTGACGTTGTAGGCGTACTAGCGTTTGTGGGTCCTGCTCCATTATTAAGCCGTTGACTCCAACGGTCACTTTGGGGAGTTCGTCGTCTACTTGTGGTCGAGAAAGAAAATCCGCGACGCAATTGCTCAAACCAGGCACATGGTTGATCGTGAAGTCATATTCCTGTAAACGTAATGCCCATCGGGCTAATTTGCCTCTCGGGTCCCTCGCAGTCATGATCCATTCCAGGGGTTTGTGATCCGTCTCCACGTGGAACTGTTGACCCAACAGGTATGGCCTCCACTTGTCCAGTGCCCAGACGATTGCCAAACATTCCTTTTCAATAGTCGAATATTTCTGCTCCGTTGGAGTCAGGACTCTGCTGGCATACTCGATTACTCCTTCCTTTTGCTTGAGTACTGCCCCAATGCCACGGTCACTGGCATCTGTTGCTACGATGAACGTTTCTTTTGTGTTCGGTAGTTTCAACGTCAGTTGTTGCTCGTTCATCGCTTGTTGCACTCGCTTGAACGCCCTCTGGGCATCGTCGGTCCATTCAAATTTCTTGTCTTTTCGAAGGAGTTCGTACAATGGCGATGCAATGGAGTGAAAATTTTTCACGAACCGACTGTAGTACCCCGCTTGACCCAAAAATTGTCTCAGGGTTCGTTTGGAATTCGGAGCCACGGCCTCTCTAATTGTCAGTATTTTCTCCGGCAGAGGCTTGATTTCACCTTGACCCACCTTGTGTCCCAGTAACACCACCGATGATCGTCCGAGCTGTGACTTATCAGCATTGATCCGCAGTCCTGAGTTCTTAATGCGATTCAAGACAGCATCTATATGGGCAGCATGTTCCGATTCCGTGTTGCTGTATATTACGATATCATCTCCGTATACCGCCACATTATCCAGTCGTTTTACCAGCTGAACCATCAGGCGCCGAAATGTGAACGGTGCCCCGGATAGGCCAAACGGCATGCGCTTGAACTGATACTGTTTTTCGCCTACCGTGAATGCGGTCTTCTCACGATCTGTGGGTTTAATTGGTACTTGCCAGTATCCGGAGCGTAAGTCCAAAACTGTGAACAATTTCGCCTGCTGTAGCTTGTCAAAAATATCAGCGACGGACGGTATTGGTACGACTGTATTCTGTGTTACCTCATTCAGCCGTCTAAAATCCACACAAAAGCGGTACTTCCCGTTGGACTTCTTCACCAGGAGAACAGGCGAGTTGTACGGACTGTTGGCTTCTTCGATAACATCCTCGCTCAGCATGTTCTGTATTTGTCTCCTCAATTCCTCCTCAAGATGAACCGGTATCCTGCGGGGCCCGTGAGGTCGAAATGTTCCGGTTGTTGGTATTTCATGGGCAATCCAGTTGCAAAATCCGTACGGATCATCGTCAGTCGTAAATACTTCCGCGTATTTCTCGACCGTGGACTGGAGCAGGGGGGCTGTGCAACTGGGGGTTTTAACCTTGCGTACTTGGTTGACGCTATCCTTTCGCTGTCCTATGAGCGTCAGGGAGCCATACTTGGTTGACAACTTCTTGAGCTTCAAGTCAATCACGGCATCTGTTGCAGCGAGGAAATCGGCTCCGAGTATCGTTTGCCTGGTTTCTGGGGACACAATGAAACGGTGCTTTACGATATGGCCGCCGATACGTACCCCACATTCTTTCACACCGTCAACCAGTAGACTATGACCTCCAACCGTCTTGATCATCATGGATGTCGGTTCTAGGTTTTGCTTTTCGGCACGAGCAATCAACGAAATAGCTGCCCCTGTATCGACTAAACACTGTTCTACCTCTCCATCAACTTCAACCCTTGTANTGCTGGAGCAGCGTGCCGTGCTGGCTGATCCCTGCACTGACATAACATTCTTCCGCGTTTTTGACACTGATTGATCGTAGCATTCTGCTAATCAATGTTTGACTTCGTATTGATGCGTTTGTCCGATCCAATCCCCTCACAATGGGCAGAGGCGGTTTGACATCCGTTCTCTACACCACCAAACCACCTCTGAGGAGGCTTCAACTATTATGGGCCGTTAACAACGTATACGCCTCTAAGTTTGCCTTTTTCCACATCAGTCAGCAAATTGGAGAACCACAGGAGGGATTCGTTTCTCGACTTATGAAAACCAACCGAACGCGCCAGTACTCTAAAGTACCTATAAAGAAACTTGAAGATTGCATGCTCATACAACAGTTTGTCTTTTGGGTAAAAAGTGGAAAAATATTTGAATCTTTTTTGACTGAGGACGCATCCAAATTATCATGGAAGAAGGTCGGTGAAATGGGCCGTTTTAGAATGCAAGTTCGATCACAGTGTGAATTTTTCCCGGAGTCGCCACAGTCGATTTCAGTGAGCATAAATTTCAAGCCGTCAGCTGCCTTCCAAACTCTTGACAAATATTTCCAGGGAAGATCAACATCGCGACGAGCGAATACACTGGAATGCACAGTAAGAACCAGGCCGTAGCAAAAAGACTTTCAGTCTACCAGCTGCGAAGCTGACGCTTAACAAAATGAGTGCTCGGCCGCAACCCGAATATTGACTCTCATTTACTGCCACCTACGCGAGTCTGATATGCTTGTGCCAGAGAACATTCGGAGATCGTTCACCAAAAGCTCACTAGCATTGTGCCCGCAAAAGACGCTTGACCGGCGAGTTGGTTTATTGCGCGCACTTCCGTACAGGTCATGTCCAAAACTAAACCACAAACGCGTGCACGCATTTGCACGACAGACATGGACTCACATTGGGTGACAGTACGTTGTTATTCGCCTTGATGAAAGTTCTCACACAGCATGTACAAACTGATTTGATAGTTTCTTCTTGTCCGTCGTGTTCGGGGTTTGTCCTTTTGTTCCTGAATATCGCCTGTGAGTAATACACTACTTGTGAGTAGTATACTACTCACACCGAAACTGCTTGTCATACGTCACTAGGATGTTCTTTCTCGTTCACCTACAGTCAACGCTGTGAAAGACTTGATATTGGTCTGCTTTGTTGCGTAGACTAAATATGAGCCTGACGCTGCTCTACAATCTCATACATCCGTACGCGATTACTACAGCCTTCATCGTCCACTTATAACACAGCCCTCCATACAGTCTAGGATATATGGGTTCCACCTTGTCAACCCTGATATCCCGGAAATTATGCGCACAAACTTCTTACTTGTAAATTATTCCTACGTTTGGGATAAACTTCCAAATGAATTCGGAGCTAGTGACTACATTCAGCGCTTTGAAAAAGACTGGATAGCTATCTTACGTTAACAACCACAATGTCTATCTTTAAACTCTCTGTATCACCTGATGACATTTTCGATTGGGGTCCGAGAAAAATTTAGCCGTCCAATGCGTATTACGTAGATAACCACCCCGCTCTCTAACGCCCCTTGAATACAGCCTGCTTTAAACGGTTTGTTATCTGGTTTACTCACATGATCGTTTAGCACTTGACCTACTGAGCGCTCACTAAACGATTTGAAACGCAATATTATTTTAATGACATGCGTTTATTTATGTATATGCATTGTCTAGATTGCTATGAATTGCGATATTTGCGTTTATTAAAAAATCCGGCAGAACGACGTCAGGTGAGCCTTATTTATCACACGCACATTTCATGCGTCCTTCTAAACCGTCTACTCAATTCTACGTTCGCCAAAATATATCCCGAATGCACAACAAAATGCCACTACAACCAGTAGACATGGTTACATATTCCAAGAATCATAGCAAAAATAATTACGTCGCATGAATTCCTTATCGAAAACTTCGCGTACACATTGTCTGTCGTAGTAAATGTAATTACCCCACATTTTCTCATCTAACCTGCAAAATTACATTCTTTTCCTAATCCCCATAAATATGCATTGTGCGAGGAAATTTTTCTACGACGGATGGATGCACGGAACTTTGTCTCGGCAGAACAGTTAGCGAGATGTCCAACTTTTTGACGTTTAGGCGCAATCGACGAAATCCTGTGTCGGACTGTGTCCAATCGTACGCTGGATTTTGGGATTTTCCGCTCTGCCTTGCCAAAGCCGAACTATCTTGACATTTTCCAGACGCCAATTTTATTCCTTAGTGGCGAAGCACCCGAAAGATAATCTTGGACGTGTAACATGCAGACCAACTGCCTCCGCCCTGACTCTCGTAGCACTTCCGGCCCGAATCTGGAGCAATATGAAGGCGCCGCGGAACAACATTTTTCTGAAGCAGGAGCCTGAACAGGAGTCCTGAAAAGAGAAACAATACGAAAAAACCTAAAGCGATGGTCTAGTAAGCCATGCACACGACTTACACCAAAGTAAACTAAAACGGATTATTTCAGTACAATATTTTACCGTTTGGATTACACGTATCAGCTGGGATAGTCTAGGCAGCGACTAATGAAGTGATTACCGATTCACCAGGAGTACGCACTTACCAAGATGATGTAATCATATGCGCCGACAGTGCAGAGGAGCATGGTAAGAGGTTACTTTCACTTCTGGAACAATTCAGGGATAAGAAAATAGCCATAAAGCCTTCTAAGTGCGTTTTCCAAGTGCAAGAGCTGAGTTTTCTTGGTTATACCATATGTGATAGGGGATATAGGCCGGACCCTAACCGGTACAAGCCTTGGTTGCCGTCACATGGACAAGAGACCAGGATGAGCCGCGATGAATGATGGGATGTTCGCAGTACTGTTCTCTTTTTATCCCGAACTTTTCGACGAAAACATAACAGTAGCAGCCTGGAGCTTTCATTGACCTGCTCGCGGTATGGTGTGTAACATAATTCCAAAACTCACAGCTGCATATTCTACCTGAGCTATCAAGGAAGCTCGCGCGGTGTATGCTGTCCGATTGTTTTTCTGCATGTAATGCGACTGTGGCGCAAGCCCGAATAACACATGTGTCACATTATTTTGGTTAAGTCGCTCGTCGCCGGCGGGTCTCTAGTCTCTCCAGCTGAATCGCGTGCCGGTGCCTTTTATAGTGCTATCAGAGATCACTCGTACGTTTCGTCTGATAAAGATTTGGTCTCTCTCCTCAACGGCCTTTTGCTTTTTGCGTCTGATAATTGCGTACCTGAGGAAAAAGCGACTTAGTTCGGCGGGCACTAGATTGGTAAGCCCGTCCGAATAATTTTTTTCCACAGGTATATCCTTCGTATAACTGTGAGTTGTTACTACTTTAATACGTTCTACACATTCTTTTTTCAAATGAAGTTCCATTCATTATCCAATCCGCTTTATTTGAGGCTCGACCGCACTTTTTGTCAGACGCTCCGGTTAGTGCATTAGCCATGCCGTTTGCGCCTTTTAGACAGAATAGTCCCAAATCGTGGTTTACTCGGTTAGAAGCTACATTTGCACTACAACAGATTAGTTCAGAGCTAACGCGTTTCTATCACGAAGTTGCGGTACTGCCACCCCACGTCACTGACGAGGTGGATGATATTCTGGAATTGCCAGACTTCACGGAGCCCTACGAGCGACAAAAAGCGGCCGTAATTAAGTGTGTTGGCTTGTCCGATCGCCAACGTATTTCTCAGCTTCTCAGTAAGACTAAGCTTGATGGCCGTAAACCATCGCAGCTCCTTCGTCACATGCAGCGGTTAGCTGGCACGACACACACAGAAGAGGCTCTACTTAGGGAGGTGTGGCTACAGCGTTTGCCTAAGGATACGCAAAATATTCTTAGCGCAAACCCGTCAGCAACCCTAGTTGATGTCACCGGCCGGATCGGGGGAACATACGGCACCGCCGTTTCCCAGCTCACTTCGAATAATCAGGGCGCAATTGCCACTCTAACTGCTCAAGTTTCCACCCCAACTAAACAACTTCAGGCCTTAACCACGCAGCGTTCGAGATCACGTTCGATTACCCCCATTCGACGACACAGTAACCACGCAGGGTCACGCGATTCTCGTCAGGCGCCACCGAATACTAATCCGGATCACTGTTGGTATCACCAGCAATTTGGCAAGAATGCCCGACGATGCCGACAGCCTTGTACCTTTGGTCCAGTCAGCAAACAGGGCAGCCAAATCCACATGGTTAACGACGTAAGTGGCCTGCCTGGTCGCCTGTTCCTTCTAAAAGATCACGAGTCGAGGATTCGCTATCTTATAGACATAGGTGCCGAGGTCGACGTTATCCCACCTGAGACCCTCGACTTAAACAGGTAACCTATTTGGAATCTTAGCGCGGAAAACGGAAGCACTATAAAATTGTTTGGTCAGCGCTCTCGCACACTTAATTTAGGTCTCCGTAGGCCTTTCCGCTGTATCTTCACGGTCGCCGACGTCCAACTGGCGATATCGGCATCGACCTCCCCCAGCACGTCGATCTTTTGGTAGATTCCAGACGACACCGTCTAGTCGACTAAACGACAAAGCTTACGGTTACCGGTATTTTGCCAGTAAAGGTATCAAACAGTCCAGTATATCAAAGCCCCTCCAGTTTTCTAATCGATGAGTATCCGACTGCTTCTCGACAGTCTTTATCTCTGCCTGCCGTTGGAGTTTTCACGAGGTACCACATAGTCACGACAGGCCCACCGGTGTTTTTTCCAAAGCTCGCAGGTTGACACCAGACAAACTCAAAATAGCCCGCACTGAGTTTCAGCATATGCTTAAGCTCGGAATCATTCGCCCGTGCAGTAGCCCTTGGGCTTCTGTACTCCACATGGTCCCTAAGGCGTTGGGTGATTGGCGCTGTTGCGTATATTATCGTTTGCTCAAAAACCCCACAGTACCCGAAAGGTACCCAATTTCGCACACACAGGACATCACGGTCAGCCTTCATGGTACTCGTGTTTCCTCGAAAATTGATCTGGTGTGCGCATACCACCAGATCCCGGTTGCGGACGAGGATGTCGCCAAGACAGCCATCATCACACCATTCGGTTTATTTGAATTTCTACATATGCCGTTTGGTTTGCATAACGCTGCACAGACGTTCCAACGTTTCATCGACAACGTCACACGGGGTCTAGATTTCGTTCACCCTTACATCGACGACCTATTAGTTGCAAGCGCTTCTGAAGAAGAGCACCAGATTCATCTGCGACAGTTCTTCGACAGATTAGCAACTTTTGGCATAACGATTAACGCGGAGAAGTGTTTTCGGTCAATCAGCGATAGAGTTTCTAGGACATTACGTTGACCAGCACGGTATTCGACCGTTAACCGACAAGGTAGGAGTAACCCACGATTTTCCCCGTTCTTCCAACCTCGCTACTATTCGTCGACTTAACGGGATGGTCAACTATTATAGGCGGTTTATTCTACGTTGCGCTCAACTTATGCAGCCTTTAACCGATTTACTCCGCGGCCGTGTCAGCGGAGTCGTAGAGTTATCAACGACAGCCATCGAATCTTTTGATAGAATCAAGGATGCATTAGTCACCGCCGTTATGTTGCACCACTTCATCTCAGCCGCCGAAATAAGTGTAGCTGTTGACACGTCAGACACCTCAGTCAGCGCCGTGCTTCAACAGTTCCTCGATGAACTCCGGTAACCGCTCGCTTTCTTTACAGGACGTTTACTTACGGTTGAAACAAGGTATAGCACGTTCGGTCGTGAATTGTTAGCAATTTAATCGGCCGTTCGTCACTTCCGACATGCCCTCGAGGGAAACCGGTTTGTGACTCTCACCGACAACGAACCGTTGGCTTATGCTCTTGGCAGTAGGTCTGAAAGACCTTCGCCCCACGAAATGCGACATTTAGACTTCATATCTCAGTTTACGTCTGATGTACGCCACGTTTCTGGCAGCGATAACGTTGTGGCCGACGCTTTATCCCGAGTGTCGGCACTAGCTAGTCACGACTCGATCAACTTAAACGCCATGGCCAACGCACAACGTTCGTAAAATGATTCACGCGCCTCCTGCCAACAATCAGCCCTACGGCCGACTGATCAACCCTTGTCTGCGTCTGCAGACACTATTCTTTGCGATACCCCTACTGGACATACACGTCCAGTAGTTCCTATTCTTTTCTGACGACGCGTATGAGACACGCCGCGCAACATTGCCCATCATGGCAACCAGGACACGGCCAAGCTCATTTTCGATAGGTACGTCTGGCCTGGTATGCAAAAGGATATTCGCACGTCGGCACAATCTTGCCTAGCTTGTCAATAAGCTAGGGTTCGCCGTCACGTGTTGGCTTCGATTGGCTGGTTCCCTTCGATTACATCTCGACTTACACATCCCCACATCGACATTGTAGGTCTTTTGCCACCTTCCAATTAAATGACTTATCGTTTGACGGTGGCAGGTCGTTTCAATCGGTGGCCAGAGTCCACCCCCATACCCGACGTCCGTTCAGAGACTGTAGCACGCGCATTCGTTGAGCGTTGGGTAGCATCTCATGGTTGCCCGGCCACGGTTACGACCGACCGTGGCCCTCAATTTGAGAGCGGTTCCTTTGTGGAAACACTGAGCGCATTTGGATGTCATTGCACGCGGACTACGGCACACCATTCGGCTTCAAACGGTATGGTCGATCGCTTCCACCGACAACTAAATGCAGCCCTAATCGCGGTCGGTGCAATCCGTTGAACAGAAGCCCTGTCAACGGTTTCACTTAGCATCCGCGCCGCCCTTAATACCGACCTTCACCTTTCCAGCGCCGACCCTCTGTCCAGCCAACCACTGGATTTTCCTGACGATTAATTCTCATTCGCTACTGTCGTCCTTCGATATGATTCATCTAACGCCAAACAGCTCCCTTCGCACATGCATTGCAGGGTGCTTGTTCCAAAACACCTCCACGACTGCACGCATTTGTTTGTCCGCGTGGATGGTTTTTGACGCTCGCTCGAGCAACCTCACGAGAGTCCTTTCAGAGTATTTTAACGGAAGGATCGTTTCTACGTGCTCGAGCGCCAAAGAATTGTGGACACGGTTAGCATCGATCGCCTGAAACCTGCCTACCTTGAAAGGACAGAAAAAGCCTTCAATGCTCCTCCGCAACCCCTATCCACGCCGGCAGCTGTCTCGGAACAGCCTCGCCCAAGCTCATCGTACTCAGCAGACTTCGCGACTTCACCGATGACGCCAGCACCCGCCGTAACGTGTTCAGGTCGTAGGGTGCACTGGCCGAAACGCCTCATAGAAGACTAGCGTTTCTCAAATCTCGTTTTTTCTTTTCGCTCACAAGAAAAAATTCGGTAACTTTTTTTATAAAAGAAATACAAAAATATCGTTTTCAAAACAAAAAACACTTGCGTTTGCCCAGAATTTTTCTATCTCTCGAATGTTCGTATTCGCTGTATAATTTGGTTAAGCACGCCATTTATTTCTTTACTGATATTCATCCAGTCTCGTTTTGTTTTCTGTCGCATGTCTCATCCGATGCTGGCATGACGTATGTGGCATCTTCGATCGCGATTATCCTCAATCTCGTATTGGATGTCGGATTTAAACGTTCCGTGGATGCTTCATCTTGAACATTTTTTCACGGTTGTTGCGGCACTTTTAAGAGAAGATGCTCGAGTGGGAGCTCGCTAGGAACTGTGAGCACTAGTGCTCCTCCACTTGCGGTGTCTGGGAATTGTAGTACAAATCGCAGGCTCATTGGATATCAGCTGGTACTCCTTGAACCAGATCAGGCCAAGGGTGACTGGCCCCAGTTATCCTCACCAGGATCGGAGGGTTGTTGTTACGGTACACTTCTAGGAGGTAGCTGTGTAGCACTCTGAAGATTTCGCTGACCTTCCTGCGGTATGGTGTGTAAAATAGTTCCAAAACTCGGTTGCATATTGTACCTAGGTTCTTAAGAGAGCTCGCATGATGTATGCTGCCCGATTGTTTATCTGCATCTCATGTGACTGTGGCGCAAACCCGAAGGACGCACGTGTCACATTGGTGCTGTGTTGGAACGGGAGATATATCCGATCATTTGCTGAGCGAGGATATTCGCAAACACACAAGGAGCTGTTAGCAATCTAATGGGCTGCCAGGAGGCTGCATAAATATTTGTTTGGTATTATATTCAAAATGGTCACTGGTCACCAAGCTCTACAGTATTTATTTGACCCCCACAAATCAATTGTCAAATCATCAGCGGCAATGATACAGCGGTGGAATCTAGTTCCACCAACATACGACTATGTCACCGTTCATCGTCCTGGTGAACAGATTCCTCAGGCGGATTTTTTTATCACGGTATTCCAGTTTTTCAGCCGCTGAAGCTTGTTTGCTTGCTTCGCCAGCTATTCCAATAAGCCAAGAGGACTTGATCAAGACAACTAAAAACTATTATGGCACAGTAATCACCGCGATGACCAAGGGTTGGTCGTCAAATATTAAGAAGAAACACCCGGTATTAATCCGGAACCGAGAGGAGTTGCCACCACAACCTGGTGTGCTGTGTCGGAGATATCAACTGGTCATTCCACCACCGCTACGAAAGGCGGTATTAGACGACTTGCATAAAGGTCACCTGGGCATGGAGAAAATGATATCCTTGGCTCGACAGACGTGTTGGTGGCCTGAGATAAACTCGGATATCAAGAGCATTGCAATGAACTACCACTCCTGCCTCCACAAAATAAAGACAAGGCCGAAGAATTGGACACCTTGGCCGGACAGCTACTAACTTTGACAACGGATGCACGCAGACTATTGTGGACCACTTATGGGTAACTATCACATTCTGGTGTTAATTGATTCATACTCACGGTGACCAGGAGTAATTATTACAACCTCACCTTCCACGTCATTCACCATGCAAGCATTTCGTGAGTTTTTCAGTAGCGAAGGCATTCCGCAGGTCCTGGTGACAGACAACGGGCCACAATTTTGTTCCGCTGAAATAAAACAGTGGCTTGACAGCGTGGGGGGTCATCACGTGCAAACGGCGCATCGGCGTCCATGTTCAAACGAGGCCGCAGAAGATCTTGTATAAACGCTCAAAAGTGCTGTGAGTTCCACCGATCTTAAAACATTTGCTGAACTGGATGTGTTTCTCGATAACTTTCTGCTTCAGTACAGGAACGCAGCCCATTGCACAACAAAGTAGAGCCCAGCGGTGCTATTTAAATCAAGGCAATTAGGAACATCACTTCAGTGTGTAGATTCAACGAATGTGATATTTTCGTGGAAACGATTTGCGACTTGCCAAAGGATTGATCACTCGCCAACTGGGCAGCACAATGGTATAAATTACTGACCTGCACGATGTCACCATTCATCGGAGACACACTGACCAAATCCAGTTTTGAAGCACTGAAAATGTGTCCATGAGTGAAGCAGAACACCCTGTACTGCAAGCGTTCGATGCCCCGAAAAGATCAGAACGATTGGCAAATGTGAATGCGGAGGCTTCTAGAAGAGGGGAAGGTTGTGGTAGAAATCTCGATTCACCGATTATCCAAACCTCAACACAACAGAAGATCTGACAAACGGCCAATCCAAATATCGGGTTAAAGATATAGCATCAGGATTGGACGAACGGTCTTAGTGTTGTGCGTTCCGTCATTCGTCAATTCATCTGTTCCGTATTCCACCAATTAACAGACAGTTTATGGTGTTGCATGTGCTAGAGATCAGCCAATGGCAGGCTGTGGTTTCTTTAATTTTGTTGTACGCCCATAAATTCGGCGTCTCAGTTCATGAATAACAATCGCTTACTGCTACCAGTACCAAGTCTTCTCCTTATTACTTGGTTGGAAGATTTCAATTCACGTGCGATTCCTAGCGCTATTAGAAGTCCCTAATCCTGAGTACCACAAAATGACACATATCTGCTCCAGGCATCACTGTAAGAAATGGGTTGAGAAATATACCATTATTATTATTATTAACTTTCAGTTGATTCAGCAGCATTGTAACAGTCAAGGTGGACGTTCTGGCTTCGTGTAACTGATACACTTGTATACCCACTTTAAACAACGCAGATACACCGGGGGACAGCGTTCCTCAGATATAGGGGTTCCAAAGATGGTTCTGTGAATGGAGATAACAGAAACAAGCATCAGCCAAAGGTTCAGTAATAAAAGCACACGACTTACACAAACGAAAACCAAAATGGCATCGACAGCACGTTACTTTACGGTATTGTAATATTCTACAGTGGGGGAACTCACGTGAGCGATAGTAATTCACTGGGCAAGGGATGGAATGTACACGTGCAAAAAAGGGATCGTACGAGAGTTAGTCACAGAACTGATGAGTTGGAAGCCGTATTCACAACCACCCAATGAAGCATATAAATTTGTAGAAGAGGTTTATTCAACAAGACATGCAAGAACAGGAGCACGACAGCGCAGTGTGTTATATTGTGGTGGATTGTCAGGCCGGAGGTGCGAGTTTCCGAACGCTCGGCGGAATACCCCGCGTGGGGTATTCGGCATACAAGTCAGCAAAACAGACGTCTTACAATTATGCGTTGTTTAATTCTGTTGGTTCTTCCTGCGTCTGGTCCAAATACGTGGCCACCGCGAGACCTGGAAGGGGGAGGGAAAAAGCACAGGTTGTTAGGCGTGCAGTTTGGTTGGTGTCGTTACTGTTACAGTATCCAGATTTGAAGGATGCGCTGAAAGAATTATGATTGTGGACAATTCCGAAAAGCGTGAATAGTCAATCTACAAGCAGGAATAATAATCGAATATGCAAATCAACTGACAACGGTTTGGTTACTAGTAATATGCAATGCAAATATGGTGCATAATATAAATCCATACAAGAAAAGATGTCAGTTTATCTTGAAGACTGTTTAACGGTGGGCAACTGTGAAGGCATCGTCTGGACACCGGACTGAGTAACATGCATTGAGTAAAAATCCAGAGAACAGTAGTGTACTTTGAAAAGACGTGAAGTAGTGGGAGGATAAGGACTCGACTTTTAGGGGAGAAATGTGCGTATTCGACGCTCATGGAAAATATACGTCTCGGTTGAAAAGCTCAAATCCGCGTGCTCCAGGGTTTCTGATGGAACTGAGCCAATAAAATAAAACCCTGTCAGTTATCACTATCGACAATCGATCGACAATGGAAAGCCAAATCTCAGCGCGTTGACTTCGTGTATTATTACCGACCCTGGAAAATAGAGAATACAGAGAGACACTTCAAGCTAGCGAGGCACGGAGCGAGTTGTGATTTTAGCACCGGGCCGGATGTTACAAAATGGGTAGCTTGACCAAAACAAAAGTAGGTACAAAACCGAAATCATCGAAAATGTACAGATGAATGCGACTATCAAAATATTATTTACTATAGTCGCTACATTCTTTATTCAGACAAGTGAGTCACCACAGTACTCCGTCTTCCTGACCGAAGCTACATCACAGTATGTCCGTAAGTACAAAGTGGTTTCTGATGCCCACCCTATTGGCTGCCATTCAATCCACTTTTTTCATTAGCATTCCCATATTTATCATATCCGGTCTGGTTATCAGAAATCACAACAAATTTAGTGTGCCACATGTGGAGGTACGGCAAATTGTTCTGGGTGATCAGGTAACATATTTCACCATAAGACCACAATGGCACCGTCTGTGAAATTTTCGATAAACCCGTTCACCTGATTGTGAACATTCTATCACCTAAATATAAATGTCTTCTAAATTTTCAGTTTTGGGTAATCACAAAATTCATCTTATGAATGAAGAATGTTTGCTGCTGCGAAAGCTAGAACTATATACTTCCGGGCTCTCACTTATGAATCTACATTCTACGTGATTGTCCCTCATCGTCTAAATACAATCCGGAAAAGTATTGTTGAATACCGATCGAACTCAGAAACTGCATTCACAGAATCCTCTGCCGAACCACTTTCACTTATGACGGAAGGAGTGTGGATGTCGGGTTTTTAAGCTGAAGTACAATATTTTTCATACTTACTTCAACATTTATGCTTTCCCTTACTGAATACAATGACGTTTGTTATATACTGGTTTGTTAATGAATATTGGATCAGGGTAAACTATTTTTACTCAGTTATATCCCGTCTGGAAGTAAGTGATTTTAGATGACCCCATTTAATCTATCCAAAAAGGTCTCTTCGTCAGCTGAAAGGATTTTGTCCAGTCAAAACAAACAGAAATTTCCAGAGCAGCCAAAAGTTAGTTTCCATTCTTTTCCTGTGCGTAATATTCCTTCTAACACGCTCACCAGTGAAGTAGTAACCTTAACTACTAGTCTTAGTAAATGTTTTTCAATCTTTTGTTACAAAAATTCCTACAGTCCAACATGCACCAAATGAACTCCCTGTATTTCTCTTTCTGATACACACGTCTTGGAATGGAACATGCAGTCTGTAGTGAGATCACCTTCGACGTCCCCAAAATTCTAAACTCTCCACGACGTGAGATTTGTCTTGCCAGTACCACAGCGCCTGCTCACATTACCTTGTATATGTAAACTTACTACAAACCACTAGCATCAAAGTTAGTGGGCCAGCATAAGTATCGCAGTTATGCTCTCAGCTGTGTAATGAATTCGCACATCTTGTTTGAATTCTGTAGGTCGACTGGAATTTTCCATCGACGCACTCTTCCACTCTGGCGGCTGCTGTGCGGTTGTGCTCAAGGTGCTCTCACGTCCAGCTCCCTAGCACCCCTCAGTTGTTACGTTGAAGTCTGTTGTGAACGGTGAGTAAATCAATAAATAAAGTTTGTTTGCAGATTCATCGTTTTCTCCTTGCGACTTCCAATTCACGGTAGCATAAGGTTGGGGAAAATCCGGGCGTACGAATTCAGGAACTAGCCCTACAAGTCTTTTCAACCCGTCTTTTGATTTTACTTGACAGCAGCTGACGGGGACAGTCCCGTTGTTCTGCGGACCGCGGCTTCCTATTTTATTTAACTCTGGGCGGAAAACTCGAATACTGCCACCCTTATATCTGATCCATGACCAATTCAGTGTATTTTTCCAGGGGTATAAAACGAAATGCTGACAGTTAGACAAGCTTCGTGGGTTTGAGCACATAACCAACTAGCACTCGATATATAACGGTTGGTATGCTCGCCTGGGACAAACCTCGTTGTGCTACCGGGACAAATTCCAATCTACTACAAAGATCGTGGGTCAACCCACCCGCTGTCGTTACTCAAAATGAGGCAGCTTACATACGGCAGTGACGACCCACTAGGTGAACAGTTCTGTACCTGAAATGGCTCCTTTAATTCAAAGTAGTGTAGACTTTTCTAGAAGGACGGTGAAATGAAGAAGACGAACGATCGAAATACAATACCCGTGGGTGTTCGAGGCGATGTACTTATTGGGGCATCAAAGTAAGTCGGAGAAAATACAAGGAACATTGGTAGGTGAGCTGGCAAGAAACGTTTTTTTTTGAAACCGAATTCATTACCAGCAACCAGTATTTATTGTTAATTACGAATGTTTTTTCCTGTCCGTTGTGTTGTTAAAGCACATATCACTTCTGTCGAATTGCTGGACAAATAATCACTCGGACATAAGTGTTAATTAAAGACAGTGTGAAAATGGTTAGTACGACTGTCAACGGTAACGGTGTACCCGGTCGACATAAGTTAGTTGACACTGGGTCACCCANTCCTTGCGACTTCCAATTCACGGTAGCATAAGGTTGGGGAAAATCCGGGCGTACGAATTCAGGAACTAGCCCTACAAGTCTTTTCAACCCGTCTTTTGATTTTACTTGACAGCAGCTGACGGGGACAGTCCCGTTGTTCTGCGGACCGCGGCTTCCTATTTTATTTAACTCTGGGCGGAAAACTCGAATACTGCCACCCTTATATCTGATCCATGACCAATTCAGTGTATTTTTCCAGGGGTATAAAACGAAATGCTGACAGTTAGACAAGCTTCGTGGGTTTGAGCACATAACCAACTAGCACTCGATATATAACGGTTGGTATGCTCGCCTGGGACAAACCTCGTTGTGCTACCGGGACAAATTCCAATCTACTACAAAGATCGTGGGTCAACCCACCCGCTGTCGTTACTCAAAATGAGGCAGCTTACATACGGCAGTGACGACCCACTAGGTGAACAGTTCTGTACCTGAAATGGCTCCTTTAATTCAAAGTAGTGTAGACTTTTCTAGAAGGACGGTGAAATGAAGAAGACGAACGATCGAAATACAATACCCGTGGGTGTTCGAGGCGATGTACTTATTGGGGCATCAAAGTAAGTCGGAGAAAATACAAGGAACATTGGTAGGTGAGCTGGCAAGAAACGTTTTTTTTTGAAACCGAATTCATTACCAGCAACCAGTATTTATTGTTAATTACGAATGTTTTTTCCTGTCCGTTGTGTTGTTAAAGCACATATCACTTCTGTCGAATTGCTGGACAAATAATCACTCGGACATAAGTGTTAATTAAAGACAGTGTGAAAATGGTTAGTACGACTGTCAACGGTAACGGTGTACCCGGTCGACATAAGTTAGTTGACACTGGGTCACCCATAATCATTTTGGCAGTGTTGTAATGGTTTCCATATGCAAACTGGAGACCTGCAATCAAATTGCCAATGTGAGCTTGAAACAAGCGATTTTTCTTGTTTGTTGTATCGCCATACACCGTAGGCCACCTCCTGAACGTCCATTGTTACCAAATGCCTAACTTTTTGTATGCCGCTCCGATTATATAGTTTTATTACTAAACCTTATCCGAATCGAGCAGAACACAACGAGTGAAGGACAATCAAAATCTTGTATTAGAACTGCGCGCCGTATCAAAAAGTGTACAACCTAAACTTCAATAACTGACGTGAAGGTATATGTTCAGTGACATTCATCACAACCTTGTTCATGGGTTGTACATGTTTGCATAAACGGACCTAGTTGTCTCCAACGGTTCAGCAAACTATGAAAACATTATACGACCATCTTCTATTCATTTCGGTAAGCACGTTGCGTTGATCGAAAGTGGTCTGATCATTTCACAACTGTTACCCCACTGTGAAGAAAACTCGTGCGTGTTCTGTCATATTCTTTTCTGAACGTTGTCAGACTTATCACGTTAATAAATTCACTGAAAATAAGCTTTCAGCCGAGCCTTTCCGTTTACTTAGCGCAATAGTACAAACCACACTGGATCACCTTCCGTATGTGCATCTACAACGAACACGCCATGTTATTACTGAAACGACCACTTAGCTTTGTTTTATGTCTTTTATCTAAGACTGTTTGCTGCCAGATCACTCTATGAGGAAACGGACGAATGGGCAATGTACTAAGCTGTTTATCAGTTGGTCTAAACGTTAAGCTCATTATACAAAGATTAATGCTGTGCTGATATTGACAGCTGGATACGAACCGACCCCAACATTACAAAAAAAGGAAAACATTATCTGGACAACAACCAAGTAAAAATTATTGTCTTATACGTGGTGCATATCCCGAATCAGTGTGTGATGCAGCGTCCACTAAACTTAGTACACATGGCTTTTTTAAATAATTGGTACAAACAACCAAATTCTTTTCGTATGACATAATTCGAAAATCAACAAGGGTGGTTGAACTTCACACAGGCCAACCTAGTTCGTAACTCGAGGCCTACTAAATGTGGCAGTGTTGTATTGCATACACCGAAAAGACTTCCCAAATTAGGAAACGAGTATCAGGCATGGGTCCATAACGTTTCGTTAATAGTCCTTTCATTTTAGTTGAACGCGTTCATATAAACAGTAATTTACGATGAGCAAATGTCAATCTGAACAGTGCCATTTCCAAGACTACAATATTGATTGTGTCAGAAGCTCCTGTGATCAGACCAGTGATCAAGACTGCTTGATCATCACATCTTCCGTAAATGAAAACAGCTATTCGACTCACTTGCAGCATATCACCTTGAACAATAGGACTGGACCAGGGAAATGGCCTGCAACGACTTTACATTTACAAATGTAAAATCTACGTTTCCCATAAAAGACACCGCAGCAAACGCTTGATAAGGCCTTGTATGTCCAGTCAAACATGTTTCAGTACTTGTCACCATAAATCACTACCCATTCTGTTAACATTCACGCTCCCACGACTGTCAACGAAGTGGCAGAATGCGCGTGAAGTAGAACTCTCTTACGTATCACAATTATGAAATCTGAAAACGAGCGAGCGTGTGGGAAGTAACAGGCGTAGTTCAACAGCCTGGTACTTCTAATTAATTGTTAATCAGATTCCCCTATCTACGCGATTGACAGTTTGACGACCGGTCGAATACAAATTAGGGATTTTCCATATCGTATTGTACATATCTGTTTTGTACAGCAAATTACTTGGAACCATTATTCTGGTCAGTTTCCCAGAAAAGAACATCGCGTATAACTTCCCTACTTAAACTAAAAGTATATAGAATTTCCTGGTTGTGATTAACTGTCATTGTTCGCAGCAACAGGTTAGCAAAATGGTTTATTGTAGGAAGCAAAACCAAAAGTTGTCATGATGTTAACAATGGTTAATGGACCAGCCCGTGATGGGGCTCACTATAACGGTTTCTGCACCCTAATGGATGCCGTAAATTTCAGGACGTTTTCCGTCAAAAGCGAATTCCGACAGAATTTTTGAACGAACCGGAACATGCAGGCATCTCTTGACATGCAGCGTGGAAGAAGCGTCTTTCGTACACACTGACCAAATCATCTCTTGTTTCCAGCCAAGGTCATAGCGGTAATGCAGAATGTAGAGTTCAGACGGGCTATGGCCGATCAATTACGAACAACGCAACGAGTAGACGAGAAATATATTGTCAACACGTAAAATCGACGAGAGCGAAATGGAACGTCAACAAAGCAAAACGTCACGCGAGCAGCCACCGGAACAGAAACGTTCGAGTGCGCGGGTGGTCTGCCGGTAACCATACTCGTTCAAACAAAAGTTTAAACGCATACAAAATGTGGTGGAAGGGAGAGAGTACAAATGCTAACTGTAACTTCAACACAGTTAGCCATAAACAAATAGGGTCGCTACAGAGCTCCCCCGCTAGAAGACAACCAGAGTGTTGACTTCGATAATGTAGGAGTTTTTCAGTTAACCGGAACCGTTGACTCGAGCATGAATGGTCCAATTTACTCCTGCCACACAGCTCGCGTCCACGTCCGGTGGAAGGGTGAGGGAAACAATTGAAAATGGTTGGGGGGCACTGTTGGGGAGGTTAATGGTTGTGGGCAGAAGGGGAATTGGGAACAGACACGTTGTGGTCGGCCTACTAGGGCCGTAGCCTTGTTCACGTCCATCGCGGGCGATCGTCATCGGAATTCGAGCTTTCTAGCGTCTTCTCGCAATGCACGCCCTCAGTGCCCCATGTAGATGATGGATGGTTAATTTCAGGTATCTAGAATGTACAGTGCTCATAAACTGAAAACGATAACCTCACCGGGTTTTCTGACTCCATGGCGTCCGACAAAATAAGGCTTTCTTTTGCTTTTCCAAAGAAAACGTCTCGTCGACAGTCTGTTGTAGGTTAGGCCATCTAAAATCAACTTGTTAAGGAAGTGTGACAACAAAAATTAGATACGGCGGACGTCCACGTAATCTGCGAATCGCACTGGCCTCCGCAAATCTCGCCCGCGTCTGCTCTGGGGGCTTGGCCCCGTCGAGGCAGGCGGAGTCGCCACTGAAAGCGAATCTGTACCAACGCTAGGTAATGTACCGACCGAAGAGGGCGTTGCTGCTTGCGAACCAGTTTCCTTATCGGGTACCTCTATAAACGCTGGCTTCAGTCTATCGATAGAGATCACCTCGCGTTTACCATTGCGTTCCAGCACGAAAGTCTTAGCATAGCGTGCGAGGACGCGAAACGGTCCGGTATACGGCGGGTGCAAAGGTCGTCTAGGAGTAACCGCACGAACCAAAACATGAGAACAAGTTGACAGACGAGGGTGTACGTACGTTGGCGTCGTCTGTTCTCTCGGTGGATGTGGTCGGAGTCGCCTCATGTGTTGGGCTAGCCGCTCGCCGTAATCTGCGAAGTTGATAGGTCCCGTTGCGCGTGGGGCAACCAACTCGCCGGGTAAACGTAAGGAGCACCCATACACTAACTGGGCGGGGGTGGTATGCAGGTCAGCCTTCAGCGTGTTACGGATACCTAACAAGACTAGTGGCAGAACCTCGTGCCATGAGGGGTTGTTGCTAGCGGATAGTGAACTTTTCAACTGCCGATGAAAACGCTCAACCAACCCGTTGGCTGCCGGGTGGTAAGCTGTTGTGCGAATTCTACTACAGCCTAGTGCGTTGAGGAGTGAAGTGAAGGCTAAGTCAAAATGTGACCCGCGATCGGTAGTCACTACAGCAGGGCAACCAAACTGAGCGACCCAACGTTCTAAGAATGCTCGTGCGACGGTTTCCGACGAGCAATTCGGAATTGGTATAGCCTCTGGCCAACGTGTAAACCTGTCTACGCATGTCAGGATGTAAGTATACCCATCCGAGGGTGGCAGGGGTCCGACCAGGTCGACATGCACGTGATAGAAGCGTTCATCGGGGGCTGCAAAAGTTCCCACTGGGGTACGCGTGTGACGGTGGATCTTAGACCGCTGGCAGTGTATGCACGCTTTCGCCCATGTGCGGACGTCGCGATTGACGTTGCGCCAGACGAAGCGCTGCGTGACCAGTTTGACTGTTGAACGTATGCCAGGGTGAGACATGTTGTGCAACGTATCGAAAATTCGGCGGCGGAAGGCCAATGGAATAACCGGACGAGGAATGCCTTGTGAAGTGTCACAAATAATCAGACCACCGGAGGAATTCATGGGGACTCTTTCTAACTTAAGGGAACTGGACCGGCGGAGTTGTTCTATCTCCGGGTCGTTGTCCTGTGCGGCTGCGATTGCCGTCAGATCGACTGAGCTTTCCGTCGTGCTCAGTGTAGCATTAATGCGCGAGAGAGCATCGGCGACTGGGTTCGCAGTACCTGAAATATGACGAATATTGGTCGTGAACTGAGCGACATAATCCAGATGTCTCGTCTCTCTGGGGGAATACCTGTCCGTTGTCGAGCGTAACGCATACGTTAGAGGCTTATGGTCTGTGAATACGATAAAGTCCCTGCCTTCAAGGACATGTCGAAAATGGCGGATGCCGAGGTATACCGCTAACAGCTCCTTCCCAAAAGCACTATACCGCGACTCAGTAGGTTGTAACCGTTTAGAGAAAAAGGCTAGCGGGCACCAATGGGCACCGAGTTGCTGTTGCAGAACCGCCCCTACAGCCACGTCTGATGCATCCACGCTTAGCGCCAAGGGAGCAGACGGATGGTGATGCGACAGCGATGCTATATTGGCGATGGCCCTTTTTAAATTAATGAAGGCCATTTTTGCGGCCGTTGGGAATAAGAATGAACGTGTCTTACCTCTGAGTAGGTCGGTGAGCGGTTGCATTAGACAGGCACAGTTAGGGATGAAACGACGGTAAAAATTCACTAAACCATCAAAACGGCGAAGTTGCTTGAACGATGTGGGCTCCGGGTAGTCCACTATTGCCTGTACTTTGTCGGGGAGAGGTTCTATCCCGCTCGCGGATATACTATGACCCAGGAAGGCTACGCGGGACGCTCCGAAAGAGCATTTAGCCAGGTGTATGGTAACGCCATGATGCGACAGCCGGGTGAATAATGAACGCAAGTGTACGCAATGTTCCTCCTGCGATGAGCTGGCCACCAAGATATCATCTAAGTACGGATAAACACCGTCCAGCCCGCGACACACGTCGTGAATAAAACGTTGGAAAGTCTGAGCGGCGTTGCCCAGACCAAACGGCATGCGTAAGAATTCGAAAAGCCCGAACGGTGTTATGACTGCTGTCTTTGGGACGTCTTCTGGGGCTACAGGAATCTGATTGTAAGCGCGCACTAGGTCGATTTTTGTGAATATCTGTTTCCCTGACAGGTTTGCCGTCAAGTCCTGAATGTGGGGAATTGGATACCTATCGGGAGTGGTTGCGTTGTTCAACGCTCGATAGTCGCCGCACGGACGCCAGTCGTTGTCAGTCTTTTTAGGCACCATGTGCAATGGCGAAGCCCACGGGCTATTGGACGGACGGATAATGCCGAGTTGGAGCATATGCTCGAATTCGGCTCGGGCAATTTTGAGCTTTTCAGGAGCTAAACGGCGTGGACGACATCGAACTGGCGGCCCTCGTGTGACAATGTGATGCGCAACGTCGGTTGTCACGGCCGGCAGTTCGTTAGCGGGGCGGATCAGTTGAGGGAATTCGGATAAAAGTTTCCCGTAAGGCTCGCAAACTAGAGGATTGGCTAGCATAGGACTGATCACAGCCGCGTGTGATGGCTTACCCTGAACGTTTAGCTTTGTCGAGGTATCGATCAGACGTGATCGACGTGCGTCGACCAGTAAATCGAAATGTCGGAGGAAGTCGATACCAACGATAGGGAAAGGAATATCGGCCACGAGAAAAACCCAGGGAAAATCGCGTCTAAGGCCAAAGTTTAAATTCATCAGTCGACGACCGAAGGTTTTAATGGGCGTACCGTTTGCAGCTCGGAGAGTAGTGCCGGATTCTGAACGCGCATCCATTACTGAATGCGGGATGACACTGACCTCTGCCCCTGTGTCTATTAAGAATTGCATTTTGGAGGTTAAATCTTTCAGAAAGAAAAGGCGACTGCTGTTTGACTGGCCTGTGGCTGTCGTCGCTAGAACACGCCGGCCTGCTAGTTTAAACGCTTTTTACCACGATGGCTACATGGCGATCGACATCGCCTAGCGTTTTCGCCATACGTCTCATGATACCAACAAACACTGCCAGTTTTTAGTCCGGGCGGTGATCGGGCGCGCGTTGGAGGAAGTCTAGACGGTGACCTATTGCGCTGAATGCTGGCGCGAAGATCAGCCAGTTCACGCCGCAACTGAGCTATCTCGGCGTTTGTTTCTGAGGGGTTGTGTTCACGGCATTCCAGTGATTTCCGCAGGTTTGCTATTTCGGCGTCCTTCGTGGCCAACAAATGATCCGCCGGACTGTTCGCGTTAACTATTTGCCCAACTACTGCTGGCTGCCCTGTGCCTCGGAAACGCTCATGTATTGCGTCGGCCGAAACCGCAAGGTCGCCTAACGAACGTGAGGGTAACACGGAAAGTAGCCCCTGCGTGTACTCAGGCAATCTTTGAATCCACAACTCTTGCAAAAATGACTCAGGCAACTGCGATTTACCTGCTACATGTCTCATCTCCCGAAGGAGAACCGACGGCTTCTTGTCCCCCAACTGTAGTCGTTGGAACAGTTGTTCCAAACGCATTTTATCGGATGACTGTGTTTCCTTAAGAATCGTCTGCTTAGCGGACTCATAACGATCGGTCGTCGACCCCAGTAAAATATCACTAATCAGGGTTAGCATATCTCGGGGAAGACGCGGTATAAGCTGCGAGAACTTATCTGAGTCATTTGTTATGCGCCGGTTGCCGAACTCTATTTCCAACACAGCGAACCACAGCTCTGGGTCGAGATCCCCAAAAGCGGGAACAGCTAGTGTGATCAACGACACCGAAGACGAGAATTCGGACTTCACCTCCTTAGTGGCCATAGCGACCGAGCGAATGGAAATGATATAAATATATATATGAACTATATATATACAATTTACGCACCCAAAAAGTGATGAGAGGATGGGAGAAAAAAAATGAACTCAGGTATACACTGATATATATATATATATCCTAAACGGGCTCACCAATTTGTAGAGTTCAGACGGGCTATGGTCGATCAATTACGAACAACGCAACGAGTAGACGAGAAATATATTGTCGACACGTAAAATCGACGAGAGCGAAATGAAACGTCAACAAAGCAAAACGTCACGCGAGCAGCCACCGGAACAGAAACGTTCGAGTGCGCGGGTGGTCTGCCGGTAACCATACTCGTTCAAACAAAAGTTTAAACGCATACAAAATGTGGTGGAAGGGAGAGAGTACAAATGCTAACTGTAACTTCAACACAGTTAGCCATAAACAAATAGGGTCGCTACAAGAATGATAACAGACTCAACGTACTGAGCACAGTATAGACAACTAGCCAATCACAGCAAAACCAAGAGACGAAGGTACTAGTCACTGTGTTTACCAAGCACGTCAATCTTTCTGTCAGCTGGAATGAAACCAAACTTCATGCTGATAGCCATGTTTTGCATAAATCTGCCGTTACATTGCTTACCGAGACTTGATAGAGATGTGATTAGTTAGATATTCCCCGTTTGCATTTTCAGTTTATAAACAAACGTTGAACCCATCCACTATCACTATCTGATAAAACATAAGTAACGGTAGGATCCATCTGCTGTTTCTGACATAAGATGTTTCATAAAGGCTGTAGAGTTGTTTTTCTTCACTGAGGAGGGTGGATTAAAGAGAGTTCGTCAGTTGTCAAAATATCGCTCAACAAGTTCATGACGTGATTTCAACTTAGAGAGAAGTCCTAATCGAGGGTTCATCAACTGAAGCTAACAGGATAGTCCCCGTGGTGCTCTCAAAGCGACCGTGAAAGCTGAACATTAGGCACGGCTGAATTATCATATGTGAATGCTCAACTGCATTCGCTTGTGAGTAACGTTCATCGTCCAAGCAAGTAATAAATTACAATTAGCTTAACACCATTCCAAGAACCCGAAGATCAGCCGTAAGTAGTTCCGAAATTATACTCAACATACTGTCTGAATAGAAATTATCATATTCAATTAATTAACGAAGGAGACTACACAGTGATAAGTTGAAGGGTGTTTGGAGTCGAACGAGAGTTCGCTACTTTGGAATAACATTGAAATCATTCAGTAGCTATGATTGGTGACAACCGCTCGATTCTGAACCAGAAATTTCTCCCGCGTATATTTGCTAGTTCTTAATATGGGAGTAATTAGGTCAGGCAGAGTACATGTCGCCCTACGAATGCAACATCATCGGCCTAAAGCCAGTAGTGCGTACTCAGTGGTCAGTACCATTCCCGAGTCGCTGGTACTTATGAAGTGAGAGCATATGAAAACAAGACAGAAGTCGAATGGATCCAAACTCTCAGGTATAATTGTCATAGGGTCACATGGTTTCGAGGATTGGGAGAAATCACTGTAATCATGATTCAGATTCGTCAGCCCGTTATACACGTCGGTGCATCAAGCCAGCAGTGTTGGTCGGTACGAACGATCTAACACGGATTGCAGTGTTTTTGATATGTCAGAGCCTTCTAATCCACTTACACCACATTTGACCTTCATTACTCCAATCGCCTCGGTAAACAAACGCTAATATATAGTTCTAATTCTTCACCCCGTTATGACGACATTTTCCAAAACAGCTGGCTGATCTGAGTCTAAGATGCGATCAATGATTGCAGAATCTGTAATAGTGGCCTAAAATTCGATCTGATCGTTGGTTGGCTCCACGATCTTTCTTGAGTGCTCGTTTGGTCTAGTTTTCATTTTTAGTGCAGCCTGTGAAATATAAAACGATGAACTGTTCTGGTATTGAACCCAGTGTATCAGTTGTAGTTTGTCTGTTATCCACCTCATTGAAAACCTTAAGGTTCGCCTTTAGACGTTTACACATTGTGCGGATTAACAACTAGAGCTGAGATGGAGATAAGTGAATGGCACTATTGTATAACCACCCTAACTATACATACGGTTTAAGTGTATCGTGGCATTTATCGGTTCGTTATGAATTTCTCAATGTCCGCTGATTGCACGTACGTATATTACGTGGCAATCGCGTCTGTATTACGGTTGGTGAGGAAAGTTATTCCAGTTGCCATCATTACCATCGATGCGATCGCTTTGAACATTCGAACGCACTCCGAAGTAACACTTCAAGTATCACTTTCGAGTGTACTATTCATGTCCAATGACCTCGGCAAAAGTGTACAGAATGACATCAAGTGCTAATACTGGGTAACGGCGGGATGCGTTTGAAAGGTTCCACTGAAAAAGAAGGCAGGTTATAACATTTCGTCTACGCACTACGTGAATACGAATGGACGAAAATAGTCAGACATGTGAGCTAACCGTTGCCAGCGCTGTCCGATCCAGACATGGCTGTGTCTAACTGCTGAGATCTAACTCTGACCAGGGCCGGACGACTGCCTCTCCACTTTTCTGCAGGCATCTTTTGATCTCACGCCTTCACAACTCTTATCAGAGTCACCGTTTTGGTTTTGGGTGTTCATTTTCAATGAGAAATAGTCGTGAATGTGTGTCCCACATTTCGGAGCATGTGATTCAAATATGTTGCCTGCCACCGTTGGATGCCGGTTCCTTGATTCAACTGGATACACAATAATTTTTGCTGTTGAGAATAGCCTCGTATGGATCTCCTCATACCAGGTGTATTCACTGTCTTATTTTGACAGTTCACTTTCATGGTGTATAGGGCATTTGCCTACAGAACTGTTAAAGAATAATCCAAAACACTGTGCTATGGTAATTAACGTGTTTGTTTTAAACAGGTGTGAAGGAAACACAAACATTATATATGCCACTCTCAGTGGTTTATTGTGATAAAATACTTATCATGTAGTGGTTCTAGTCTCTGCTGTCCACAAAGATGTCGACATTTTGCCACATTTATACGAAATATTTGTTCAAGTAAACTATTTCCGACTTTACAAGATCACAACATAATCCATAAGAAATAGCTGTGTTCATCCGTTACCAAACGCCGCAGATATAGAGAATTCGGAACGGACCAAATGAGTCAGTAATGTGTTAGGCAACAGGAAGCTATACGCCATACTCCGAGAAAATAGAAAGAACGAATGACTGTTTGGAAGTGTACCACATAGTCCAAACTTTGTAGAAAGCTTTTGGTGACCAAAGATTGTGTGTTCGCCAATGATTGCGGCTGCCACCTTCTTTTAGCATTTGTCTGATCTCGATTTATGTTTCTATGTATGTCTGCTATTAGAGGGCTGACACGAATGAACTGTTACCTTCTTCAGCCATGTCACTTATCGCACTCCTACCCGGTGACTCGTCTGTTATTCTCGAGCTTAAGGCCGTTTTGCTTGCATAATCTCGAATGCTGTTTGATGTAACTGAGGGTTTTACGTATTGTTCGCTTGGCGCATCTTTGAGTTCTGTTGAGTGGACTGGAACAACCTCGCGCTTTCCTTTTCTCTCTCGGTTGTTGCCGTAGGTCTTAGACCAGGTCACTTCTAATTATTCATCATACTTCCCAATATTACTGGAAATAGTTCGTTGCATGTTGGGACCACACTTAGAAAAGGCGTTTTAATCTGTCAGTGGTTCACAATCAACTACATATCCGCTTATCCATCACAAGTTCACTGGCAAACGTTTACTCATAAAAATTCTCATTGGCAATGAAATTTATATGCAGTAACTTGCGCGCATAAAATTACTTTATCCGAAATGGCAGCCAATTCACCGTACGATTGAAAAATTTCGGAAGTTAAGGCATTGTCCTTTTCGATGGATATATCGATGTGAATAAGAGCTAATCGGCTGAACGGTATTCTTGTCACCTGCATAGGGGTAACGGAGATTAGAGTTTACCGAATTTCAACTCTATAGTCAATGATAAGTATAGGCACAGTTTTCAGTCACACAAGGATGTTGCAATGGAAATGTTCACAGTTGACTGTTTGGTGACACGGACACCATCTATTTTGTACAATCCTCACAGCTGACCGATAGCAGAGGACGCATGACAAATAAAAACGCATGAAGACCCAGAAGATTTGGGACTCCTTTGCATCATATCGAGCTCTGGTTGTTGTTGCGCTCCCAACCCTAAGTGTGGCGACTATAATAACTATAACTTGGGCATATGAAGCGACTATCAAAATATTATTTATTACAGTCGCTACATACGCCCAAGTTATTTTTGTAGCAAGAACCCAGCAATTTGGTTACTAGGGCTATAAGTTCAGCACGGCGATTAATGTTTTTGTTGTTACTCCATAATGGTTTCTTGTAAACGACTGTAGTTGAATCTTCTGAGTCCACGCAATTGTTGAACAATGTGGACGTTTGTGGAATCGAATTCAGAGTTTACTCAGACGAATTCATTCTGAACTTGGGTAGCATTAGATGACAGTTTGTGTTGGTTATTTGGACATAGTATTGCAAAAGCATGATGTCATACATTTAGGTGACTGCTTTATGTATCAGGATCTCAACAAAACTGGGATAAATGCGCCAAACAACTTTGACCAGAGCGGTCGCCACAATAAACTGACAGTGACGAGAATACGGTCATTGTTAATCACACTCCGTGTTGTCCGAAAATTATCAAACAACATTGTTTTGTGGTTGTTTGTGAACGTCTAGAAGCGCGTAAATGGCAGAATTAGTGTGTAGCAATAGTTGTGCATCAAGTGTACCAGATTTCAATACTGGACGGAGTAGGGTGACGCTTGAAAACGCCGAAAGCCGTGACAAGAAACTGTTTCAGCTCAGAAAAACTATTGTAGGAAACAACTAACCGGAAGAGAGAGAAACTAAACAATTCAAACGAAAAATCGGTCCCGCACTATCAAGCGTGAGTAGATGATGGAGTTTCCAAACATCGCAATCTATTTCATATTAAGCGCGCTGTCGCAATTTGCTTGTCAAAGGATCTGAGCGAAAGCGTTGTTGAAAAAACATAAGAATTAACAAACAAATAAGGAGTAACAAATCACATCACCGGAAGAGGCCAGTGATATCGGTTGTCCTTCTCCGAAGAAGAGAAATTTATGCTGAATGATCTAGCAGTATGGCGTATCCAAAGGGCCTGACGATCATGTGGGGATGGTGATGTGATGAACTGCTTTATTGTACCTCGCACAAAATTTGGAATGCGTGTTTGTGCACCTATAGCAGAACGCTTTGATATACACATAAGGGTATGTTCTAGTCAAGTACAGCCATTTGCAAACAAATGTAGCTGTAGGTCTGGGACGTCACAACACGAACATTGGGCCCATCACAATATTATATTTAACTCTTGGAGTACAAAATAAAAACAGTTAAAACCGTCGGTATTCCCCGATTTTGACCTATTGGCCTACCCTCAACATTTCCTCCGTTCACGACTGTAGTAGGCAGGTATACAGGTTTTTTACTGAACGGTTGAGAATAAAATCCAGTAGTGAGGAACTTGCAACAAACAGTCTTGCTGATCCAGAGGATACTGTTCATGCACAAGATTTCGCAATTTACAGAACTATTGTTGTGAACCTAGAAGACGGGTGGCACAGAAGTTTATTTGAGGAAACCAACACACAACTTATGCGTCTCAACGGGACTACGAACAGAAACACTCATTCGCACACCACACTCGTCCGGGGATGCTCCAGTCACTTTGGACAACTTGTCTCAGCTCCTTCATGTGGCGAAAGCCGTTGTACGTGATGCTACCCACCAATGATCCTTCCCGTATCTCTCCCGTATTTATCCCACAATCATTTCGATCCATGCTGCTACTGAATAGTAGTGTAAGTAGTATGGTGCGACCGTCTGTCCTCACTGCACTCCTCCCCTCGCAAAGATTGTTCCAGTCGTAACAACAAGCATTCAGGTTCTCTTCTTTCTCTCGACGATCTGCGTGCCGGCCTCGGTGCTGTTGACACACTCGGTGTGCATCCTCTTCTGATCGGAGTGTCGTACAATTTACAAAACTGGCTTCTGTGCACTAGGCCACGACGTTCAACTACTACATACGGTCCCCTCCACTTTGCCAGGAGCGTCCTAGATCCGGGTCCTGCTGCCCCCGCGCTCCACC
Organism: Paragonimus westermani; assembly: GCA_008508345.1. Lineage (NCBI taxonomy): Eukaryota > Metazoa > Platyhelminthes > Trematoda > Plagiorchiida > Troglotrematidae > Paragonimus > Paragonimus westermani. The sequence goes on from QNGE01002370.1 coordinate 74,627, forward strand.
GGTCTCGGTATTTAACCTTAGAACCAGATTCAAACACAGTCCTTCGACCCAATAACCTCGCAGTTGATCGCTCCTTAGAAGCTTGTGTTTTTCAAGTTTCCGTTGGCCGATCTTCGAGCTTCCACTAATTCACGCGTGCTCGTCGTCGGTCTCCCCATAAACTAATCTCCTGATCGACTGGCAATCGTGGCACTCGCCCATACATTAGCTCGAATGGCGACTTTTTCGTTGTCCCTGGGGTGAACAGCGGTGGGCCAACAGAATCAACGGTAACGTTTCTTCCCAGCTTCACCCTTACGCAGCCAACCATTCCTTGATTGTGCGATTGTTCCTCTCCGTCAATCCGTTTGATTGAGGATGGTATGGAGTTGTGCGGATTTTCTTAATTCTCAAACGCTCCAAACAGTTCCGAAACTCCTCACTTTCGAAGCAGGGGCCTTGATCAGTCAATATGCTTCGCGGTATTCCGTGATCCGCTATGATGTGCTCCATCACAGC
>QNGE01002370.1:76233-106693 GCA_008508345.1 Paragonimus westermani
CGCCTGAAATCGACACAAAATCGAAATTTACCGTTAGGCTTCTTTACCAACAAGACAGGAGAGTTGAACGGGCTATCGGCCTCCTCGATGATTTCTTCCTTCAGCATGTCCTTCACTTGTTGTTCAACTTCTGACTGCAGGTGCATTGGAATTCTTCCGGGTCCGAATGGCCGAAATCGTCCTGACTCGATGGGGATTTCGTGTTCAACCCAGTCACAATATCCGTACGGGTCCTTATCCGTAGTAAACAATCCTTGAAATTTACGTACCACTTCGTTCAGCAACTGATTGTCACAAGTTGGCATTGCTCTGGGTACCTTTACTTCAATTTGTCCAAACTGGGTTTTGCGCTTTCTCACAAGTGGAACCACCCCATACTTCGTTACCAGTTTATCATGCTTCAAATCAATTACGGCCTCAACGCGGTTAAGAAAATCCGCTCTCAAGATAGTCTGACGTGCGCCAATTGTTTGACTACGTGACCATCGATTCGAACACCATATTCTGCCAGACCATCAACTTTCAGAGTAAACCCACCGACCGTTTGGACTACCATCGCACACGGCCACATAATCTTTCCTGATATCGGTCAAATCAATGAAATTGCGGCCCCAGTGTCAATCAAACAGTACTCCAAGCTACCATTGACTTTTAACCTAGCCTGAACCTCTGTCTTATCAACCGCTCCTATTACCGGATCTCCCTTCCCAAATAAAGAACAATCGACGAAACGTTTATTTAAGTGCGACCATTTCTTGCCGAGTGGGCAAAATTTTCGCCAGTGTCCACGTCTTCCACATCCGTAACAGATGTCGCCAGGGTTCTCCTCCTTTTTCACCTCCAAAGCCGCCACTTACTGAGTGAACTTTACCACCGCGCTTCGAATGTCATTCATTTCACTCGGTCCGCTTGCCTACACCTCGTTGACCGTCGCGGCATTTTCTGCTAGCAATTGTCGAGCTGCACCGGACAACTGTTCCAGCGTCATGGGCTGTGTGATGAGAGCAACCCTGAGCTGATCCCGGACTGTTGGTGGCACTCCGTCCAAGAACTGTGCCGTCAGCAGGTGTCGTTCTGAGTCCTGGTCCAAATGTGGCAGGGCTCTCTACAACGCTGCCCGTACGGACATGGCGTAGACCAAAGCGTTGTCTCCCGGTCCGAGCCGGGCGCCCTTGAACCGCCTCACTGCCTCCTGGCAGTCAGCATGGCTGTCGAACCCGGTGATCAGCGTCTCTTTCGCAGCGGCCTACTCCAGCTTCGCAGGGCCCCTCCGCGCCGCACCCAGCACTGCTTTCGCCCTGCCCTTGAGCAGCAACCGCAGAGCCGCCATCACTCCGACCGCTTCCGCCACGTCCTCGAAGTCCTCCAGGAAACTCCGAACATCCCCATCCTCAAAAGGCTGCGGCTACGGGATCTTCATCCCCGTATTCTGGTCACGGCACCAATTGTTGTGAACCCAGAAGGCGGGTGGCACAGAAGTTTATTTGAGGAAACCAACACACAACTTATGCGTCTCAACTGGACTACGAACAGAAACACTCATTCGCGCACCACACTCGTCTGAGGATGCTCCAGTCGCTTTGGACAACATTTCTCAGCTCCTTCATGTGGCGAAAGCCGTTGTACGTGATGCTACCCACCAATGATCCTTCCCGTATCTCTCCCGTATTAATCCCACAATCATTTCGATCCATGCTGCTACTGAATAGCAGTGCGACCGTCTGTCCTCACTACACTAGTACTTCTGCCAATTTTAACAGAAACACGATCTGTCACTATCTATATACCTAGACGCATTTTATTTAGGTCCATCTTGTTTCCTATACAAACTTTCCATTATTAACGGTTTGAAATGATATGTTTTTAATATTTTCAGGAGCAACTCTGAGCATTTCAAACAAATACTTGGCTGCTATAACTGTGAAAATCTACTCGATTCACCGTTTACCCAAACCCCGACACAACAGATCTGACAAGCGACCAATCCAAATGTCGCGATAAGGAAACATCAGGATTGGACGGACTAACTCGGTGTTGTGCGTTCCGGTATTCGCCGATTTGTTTGTTCTTTATTGCACCAGTTAACATGCAGTTAGTGACTTTGCATGTGCTGATATGACCAGCCAATGACAGACAGTGTTTTCCTTAATATTGTTGTACATCAATAAATTCGGTTTCTCAACTCATGAATAACAACTACTTACTGCTACCAATTTCAGGTATTCTCCTCATTACTGACGTGCGAGGATTCAATTCAAGTACGATTTCTAGGGCTATTCGAAGTCCCTAATTCCCAGTATTACACTAACACACATCACATTTACAAAACTGCCCAGATTTTATCATATTTATAACTGCCAGAAAAACGCTTAGCTGAAGAGTAAGCACGACCAAATGAAACAATAGGGTTATGTGACCTCGGCGAAGAATGTTAAGATTCCATTTTGACAGCTCAGTAGCTTCATCTCAACATGAGGCACGTACGAGGCTGATAAGACACAAACAGATTTCAATACACTTCCTACATTTAACCTTATATGTAAATTCACTAACAGAAGGCATCATGGGACCATTGAGAAAGGCACACCGAACAACTTACTAATATTTCTTGAATCGAGATCGATTTCGATTTCAACCACTTTCGTCGGTTAACTACGATTCGCAGTTTGCGACCAGGTAAGAGGAAAATCCTTCTGAGGTCTCTGCTCGGTTCGTGATGGCGTGATCTGAAAGCGATACCAACAAGTAAAATCGATGCTAATATCATAAGTAACCTTTTAACTTAGATAGGGCGATCCAATCAATCTTGTTCCCGGAATGACCATCGAAGGGTCGAATTTGGGATCACGCTTTCCCGGAGTAAGGATAAAGTCTTGGAGATGAGGAAAATCCCGAACGAGAAACTTCCTAACACACTTCTTGTCCACTCAGTGAAAATGGCCCAGCACATCTGTGCTGATCTGTGCTACTCGACCGAGACGCTCAATTGGATTGTGAACCACGCTTTTGGGGGGTACTGTAGACAGTACCCTAGGACAAGTCGCGCTTCCAAGCAGGTCGCTGAATACCCTCTTTCATGCTAATGCGCTGTATATGAAACAGCACGATCACTGACCTCATCAGCAACGGTGCCCCGTTTGCCACTCCAATACACGCCGTGAACAATACATGTGGTGGTAAATTTTTCAGCCAGTCTGCACATCAATGACCAATCGCGTACCCAGATATCTGGTGTTCTGAGTGGCCTCATCTGAGTTTCGACCTCATTCAAAATAAGCAGCTACCGATTATATCCATCATTCTACAACCAACAAGCGTTCGTCTGACCCACTGTCACCACTAAGCTGTTAGCACTTGTCTTTATTATAAAAAATAAGAATGGTTCCAGCCACTGAGTACGATTGCCAGAAGTGATAGATTAACTGGCTGAGCCTCCCTGCAACAGTTACTTGCCCAAACAATTACCACCCAACGATTTAAACGAATTCTTGCAAAGGCAAGCTAAAGTCACACACAATCACCACTCACTTCGAAACTCAGGTGCGAGTGTACTTGCACAGTGAGCCAGACACCATCTGATCGAGAGGTTGACGCTATGGATACACGACATAGCAACAGAGATAGGTGAGAAACAGACGAGGATGAAGCAGATCGCAACACATGATTGCTGAGCCAAGTTGTATAACACCCGCGCAGTCTCGTAACAGCACAAGCAATATGCTGCGTTTTCCAAGGAGTACGCAGGGATAACCAACCTACAGATATAGGCCAACAGATGGCAGACATGAAGGATGATTTCCAAAGTAGAGCAACACGGAGAAACACGTAAAATATGTCGGTGGCAAAAACGTATACTGCGGACACATTCGTGTTGAGTGAAAAATTCGGTTTGGTGCTAAGTGATGCATATTTAATGTTCGTCGCACTAAGTCGCGTTTTCCCCAGGTACGCAATTATCAGACGCGAAAAGCAAAAGGCCGTTGAGGAGAGAGACCAAATCTTTATTCGACAAAAATGTACAAGTGGTCTCTGATAGCGTTATAAAAGGCACCGACACGCGAAATAGCTAGAGAGGCTAGAGACCGACCGTCGACGAGCGAGTAAACCGGAAGAGTGTGGCACGTGTGTCCTTCGGGTTCGCGCCACGGTCACAAGACATCTAGACAAACAATCGGACAGCATGCATTATGCGAGCTTTCTTAATAGCCTAGGTACAAAATGCAACTGAGTTTCGGAACTATTTTACACACCATACCGCAGGCAGGCCAGTGAAATCTCCAGGCCGCTACGCATACTAGTACACAAAAAGCGGTTAACCGTAATTCGAGGCAAGAGTTTAAGGCCCGCTGAAAACCGCGGCCACAAGCAGTTCACGCGATGCACGTGAAGTCAATCGCATCAGAGAGCTAAATCACCACAGCATATTTAAACATGTAGTGAACGGAAACTGTGTGTGCGCACACGGATGACGCTTGAAAATAGCCCATCCCATTGGCCAAATACACACAACGCATACCAGGTTCTCAGAACACCGTGAGCATTAGTTGGCGTATTACTTGAACAGAATAGTCAGAAGACACAACTTACACACTCTCATCAGTACACATCAAGCTGGCCCGTGAGTGGTATTCACGGATAAACCCACGGTAAAAAAAGGTTGATATTTGTCTTTGTGCACATGTAACCGGCTATCGATGGCTGATCAACGATGTTTCACTATACTTGAGAATTTGTGGGCTATGCGTGTTCATCAAGAGGATGCGACATTGAACCTATTACCTGTGGTCGATAAGTGCCTTGCAATCGATGAAGCGGCGGTTTGTTTTCGCTGAGTGTCACTCGTTGGCGTGAGCCAGTACAACTCTGAACCACTTTGGGATGTGTTCCCTTGCCCCGGTTTTAGCATCCTTTCTGTTCTACTGATGTAAGCTTCCGCAACTGCAGGAAAATTGATAGATACAATGGCTGGTAGAAAACATGGGGATTTACTTTTTGACTGGGGATAGAGATAATCTTGTCATTCGAGAGCACAAGCTTTGCTTCATCATACGCACGTTTCAAAGCGACACTGATCATCTTTCAAACGTTGTTCATCAGACTATCACCTATGAAGGGGAGTTTGAAAAAGACAGCCTTTTCAGGTACTTCTATCGTCGCTTTCTCGGCAGGAGTAAGTTTACTCCACTTCCGGATGAAATGTTCTGAGGAACTGTTCGTTCATCTTGCAATTTATTCTGGGAGCATATTTTTGATGCTCTGTAAAACAGTTTACGTACTAATTACCTTTTGTATGCAATAGGAGCAAAACACATGAATTTCATAGTTTGTCCTGTTCATGTTGGTTTACGGTACACTGAACGTTCGGTAGATCCGTCTGAACGGCGTTTAACTAGAATATCCAGGAAAGGCAAACTGCTCTCACCCTCGTATTCAACCGCGACTGGGAGATTTGGGTGGACTTTAGTGCGTACGTGCACTAAGTTAACGTTTCCTCAAGTGTGCGCAGAAATACCAGACACGAAATGAAAATACAAATAATTGCGAGACCGAAAATATATTATGCGATAAGTACGAATGGTCTCGATCAGAGCTAGGCGACACCGATATGCGAACAGCTAGGGAGGTTAAGGATCCGACCGTCGAGCGCGCGAGCAAGCCGGAAAAAGCGTGTGTCGCGCTTGGCGCGCTTGGCGCGCATACGCCGACAAGCATGCCAACAAACAAACGCGACCTTATGCATCAGGCAGATGGCGGGCAAAGATCCTTAAGGTCCTGTGTACAATGCGAGCTAGGATTTTAGGAAGGATTTTACACATCGTACAGCAGGCAGACCAGGGGTATCTCCAGGTCACTACGGGACTGAGCTCTTTCTACTTCTTTCTTGTATTGTCCAATCAAGAACATGTCGTTTATAGGGTTTCCGTTCGTCCACAACTGGAAACAGTGCCTGTTCCACTTTGGCCAAAACAGAACCGAGTGGGCTCCCCATAGCTAAACCGTCCATCTGTTGAAAGCCCTTACCTGAAAAATAGAATCTCACATTCCTGTGCATATTAAAAGTAAACACTTCAAACAGTCGACAGGGATTGGAAAACAGAGTTGCATAAAACAAAGTCATAAAAAATCTATCGTTTCGCGTAATGACACGTTTGCAAATAGAATTAACATCAACAGACCACATCGTGTCTCTGGCAATATTCAGGTTTCTCATATATGGTACCAATTCAAGTGTCTTTCAGTGTATACACAGTTTTTGTCCAGGTTTCAACATGTCAACCAGCCATTTTACTACATCATGGTATGGAGAATCGTTCATTGCCAAAATGGGCCGCATAGGAATATTCGATTTGTGGGTTTTAGGCAAACCATGCAGTTGTGGTCTTAGTACCTAAAGGTTCTCACATGCGACATTGCCGTTTATCAATGAAACCATGTAATAAAAGTATCCGTAACTCACGAGACATTTATTTCTCTACTAACAGAACATTGTTCGGCTTGTTTGCAGGTCTGAATTTGCTAGAATCTGCGAAAATTCCCCCCACCTTGTTAATGTATTCTTGAAGGTTCATCACTATGGCACCGGTTCTTTTATCTGGCTTCACAATTATAATGTTTCTATCTCTCTTCAACTGTCGGAGAGCTGATGTCGGGACCAGAACATTTAACTGAGTATACAAATTTTCAAATTGTGCATCCACCAGGGTTTTGTTTTTGGGGCACTTGAAAACTCAGTCCCATTCAGAGTGTTTCTAACTGAATTCGTGATAACGCAACCGATGACAGACTGAGAATGTTCAGATTGGTCTCCTGGAAATTCTCAATCAACTAGGTTGCCCCTCCAATCTTGCTGTAGCTTTTTCCCGGTAGCAACCACGAACCAGCCCGATATGCACTTGTAATCGTTTCATGTAAGTCGTGATAGTTTTGTTTTCGTGCTAGTCACACGTTTACGACTGACTATTCTACTCAAATGGCTAAGAGGGACTCAATGCATCAAACAGCGTGTTACCGTGGAAAACAATTTGCGATCGCCACATATACGTGATGGTAATTAAAAGCGAATTCTGATTCATCATATAGTAGGCGACTTCGTCACCGTTTGAGTTGAAAGAGTGTCAGAACTGTGGATACTTAGCACAGTAGTACAATTGTTCATACTAAAATCTAAGATGCAATGCAACTGTGGTCGGATCTGCAGGTTGTTTTCGAAATTAAATAACGCCGTTGGCACATAGGGCCGGGAAAATAACCCGACCGCGCACGCGCAATCAAACAGCCGACTGTCACTTGAATTCGAACAGATCAGGTGGGAGAAAGTGCATAACGAACAGAGCTAGGCAGCAACGTAACTACGTTCATCAGCAAATAGAGTGAATTACGTCGCGTTACTGCTAGGTATACTCAAACATTGCTCAGTATCAAAAGCTGTCGCGAACACTGAAAGATAACAAAGCAACTGAGTAGTCAGCTGCCTGGTAAAAATTCCACTTGCAGAAATGAATTGGGTGACCATAATGTAGGAAGACCGCTGAACGCTCCTTTACTTTCTGTGAGCAGTTTCGAATCAGCAGAACGGGAGGACTAAATGATCCGTTGCTAATTCTTTTCGATGTGTTGGAATTTTGAATCAGTTTTCCGCGGATATACCCACAGAATACAGCGCAACATTACTGAATGCTGAAGTGCCAGTATCACCGATACCCAACAACAGGTGATTCCAAATATCGACCGATTGTCTGCGCATCAGAAGCGCTACAAGTCCCTCGTTAAAACTTCTCCGAGCGTATAACGTCGCAGAAAAGCCACCCATAACATTTAACTTGCATACTATCAGATTCAGTCCACAGCTGACACAATATCTCGTCTGTCTAATTTTGTTGTCCCTGGAGTGTTGGGCAGTCAGTTACTGTTAACTCGATTACAGCAATACTTCCAACTACAAAAACACGAAGGTTTCGTTGTAAAGGAGATCTAAATTAAAAACCTGGAATTCCACTGGATCTTAATTAGCAGTAGAAATAGCACGTACCAGCTGAGCTGCGAAGCCAGAACGGGAGTTCAGAAATTTCACACTTGGGCTCGACTGTTTCCAATTACTTCATAACGTTTTTAAGTGATCATTCTTCCAGTCCATCTCGGTTCACACTTCCAGCTAGTCAGGCGATCCCACATTCGTGACGAATTCCGGCGTTCTACAGGGTACAATTCTTTCATTATTTTTCCGTTCCCCATATGTATGCTCTAAACCCGTTCTTAGTGAAAAGAATGCGAACGTCTTCCGCGTTCAGCATTTGAAGGTACTCTCCTCTCTCGCCTCGAAAAATAGCCTTACCGAACTGGTTACCTGATGTGATGCACGTTTCCTACAACCAAATACGTTGACGTTCAATTTGCCATTTTTCGGATAACATACCATCAGCAGTCTCTTCAGAAAAGCACCCAAACTTTAGGTCCAACTCCGTTAAACATTTAGAAGTTACAGTTACAAGCTAACGTGGTCCTTCTGCGTTATCAAAGTGAGAAGACTCCTCTTTACGTCTAGAGCTGTAAAATCTCATCCTTCGTTTTGCGAACACACGTAGTGTCTCACTGATAACTTCTTCGAAATACTGACCGAACGCGCTTAATTCCTTCCTACACACATTGGAAATCAGTCTAACAATGGCAACCCTTGTTCACATCACACTGAACTTATTGTTCTAACACTTTCAAGCACGTTATTCACCTGTCTTCAAAGATTTCCCGATTCTGATCCCTTTGAAAGCATGTTCACATCCGCAACTCGGACCACCTCAAAATCTACACATACATGTACCTGCTTCAAACGGTTCTCTTTTCCGATATTTATCATGGTATCTCAATCATCCTGACATTTTTGTATGACAGTTGACTTTAAAAGCGACGTTTTTGACTTCTGGAGAAAGGATCGTGAAAATATTGCATGTTCACTATTAGAGGTGCACAATATAAGTTCACTTCATTTACGTCCCACACTTGAACACCTGAAAACTCAGTTCAAGTCGCTCGTCTAGTTGACGGCATGACCAGTGATCAGGACGTGTCTTGCGACTGCGGACACTGGTTGATTGCGTGTTTCAACGACACTGCGGTTCTTCGATAATAAGAAGTTCTGCACCCATTTAGACAAATGTTCCTTCACTCTGAAGACCAAACATCTCTCGGTCCTGTCTATATAACCTTCTTTGCGATTACGTGTAAATTGGTAGATACAATGTGAGATGGCACCGACAGACTGATCTCCCTTGACTGAAGGAACACGCCATTTTTATGGGTTCGAGCTAATACGCAAAGTCCGGCCGTGTTGATTGTTCGTTTAATCGAATTCACTAGTCTTTTTGTCGTTTGGTGCATACTGTAATCACCCTTAAAGGGCAAACCTTCTTCTGTTTCAGTGACCACCTGCTGTGGTAGCGATTTCGGTCTACTGTCTTTCTACGAAACGTTTTGGACAACCATTCGATTGTAGTACGGACCTGATCAACTCCAGTTCATCCACAAGACTGTCTTCTGTACAGATTCGTCTTGCTCGCGTGAACTCACTAGTGCGCGCTTGTGATGGACTGGTGTAAAACTACTGAAGTTCAGGTACTGAAAGGTCCACGTGGATTTCCTACACAGTCCTTTTGATAGAGGCATCTTCCCAGCGATTAATGACCATATCCAGGAAAGGCAAACAATTATCGGTCTCAAATGGCCTGTTCCTTCAGTCAAAGGAGATCAGTCTGTTGGTGCCATCTCACATTGAATCTACCAATTTACAAAGACCTCTACCTGTTGGCCTGCCTGGTATGAGTAACTCTGTCCAGTTTAGCCCAAAAGGTCATCGAGATGCGCAAGCCGTCACACCACGTCAAGGTCCAGTCTCACCGTGACGGATCGAAGAACCGCAGTGTCGTTGAAACACGCAACCAACCAGTGTCCGCAGTCGCAAGACACGTCCTGATCACGCCATTGACTTGGCTTGTGCGTTCTGAATTTTGTTACGTCATCCCAGTCCAGGATTCTCGCAGTTTGCTGAGGCAGCCGCAATCGACTGAAGCCGGCCAGGTGAGCTTATAAACAATTGCTGGTGAGCTTGATCCTGTCTTGGACTTAGTGGCCTTTCCTAATCCACCGATGGACTACTCATCCCACTCATTCCCTGACTGTTCGATTTGAAGAAGCCGTTTCATTTTGTTGTAAATTTGGTACTGAAGAGTAAATACGGAACGCTTGTATCTACCGGTTCTCGTGTTCCAACGGTTATGTTCACACACTAAAGTGTTAGCTGCCACTGGGGAAGAGTCGTCCAAACAGTGTGGATGGATCCATGAGCGGCGACGCAGGCTACTGTTGAATGAAACTCAAAAGCACAAGAAAAGATTAACGGAGGTCTAGTTTTTAGCCCATATATCGTATAATACTTCTGTTTGTGTAATGTATTAGCTCGGTTGTAGATCCGACACCTCGAGGGTGGGCAAACCTAGGCGATTCCATCTAATCACGGGTTCGACGGTCATCGTCGATGCCACAATGCAAACTTGATTCCGTTCGTCATTCATCCTAGTAGAGCACGCCAGCAGTACTCCTCTAGGTTTGAAGAGAAAAAGAACAGAAGCCTATCTTAAATACGGTGTGTCGGCTTATCCTGAAGTTATAGCTAGAGTATGAGAGAGCTACATTACACGAACAGTACTGACTGTTGTCTGATCACGCACAGTGACTTCAACCAAGCTCCATAAGACGACGCCAGAGATACAGAGTTTATGATTGGAAATAGCACCAAACATTGATCGACTGTGCTACTGCAGTGTCACAAATTATGAAGAGACAGTCTGGGTCAACAATACATTAGAACGCCCAGTGAGAGAGCAAGGAACCAACCAAAGTTGAAAAGACGGTTGCAAAATGAGAAAGCTTACCAATGTAAATTGGCAGTAAAGTTGACCACGTTCATCCTTGAAATGAAGTGTGTACAACAAGCAGACTGCAAAGGTCATGATACAAAACCAAGTGTAGATTTACACGGAACTGTGTGACGGATGAAAAGTCAATACGTTCGGTGAGTTTGTTGCTACAGATGAAATCGAACACAGAAGGTTGATGTTAACTTGGAAAAGAGAAGACAAACAGCATGGAAGGACCACCACTATCACAAGTTTGTGTTCGTACCAATTGTTTCCCCAATCAAACTGAAGCATACGACGAAACGCGGCATATTTTGAACAAAAAGATATCTGTAAAGAAAAAAATAAGATTAAGGCAAATAAGAGGGCAATCTGTGTTGTACACTGGCCAAATCAACACGGTCATTGTGGTATTCCGTTTTTTTATACTATGGTGACTTCCAACGCACAAAAAAATGGGTGAAACGTGCGTTTTGTGGTTAAAACAAGGAGTCCAGAAGTAGACGGTCGATCGTCGAAACCATACTGAGGATCCCTTATCTGCCTTACCAGCAGAGGCACTCTTCATCCCATAAGCCTGAAAAGAAGCGTTTTAAATACGGTGAAAAAATGGGCCAGCCAGTCCACCAAAATTTACTGGTCAACCCCAGGGCAAGCTCGAATAAACGGCCTTTGCATAGACAAGTCAGTCCACACTGTCCAATCAACGCAGTCTCACTGAACACGACCAGTCGGATTGAGGTTAAAAAGCAGCACAACAAGCGAATTAATCGTACCAACACGGTGGCCTGTTGACTGGATGTACTGAACGACTGATGAAATCGGGTTCCCCATCTCGGTAAATATACAACCACGCCAGTTTAGTAGCGGGTGCTACTTCCCATCCACAGTATTGCTATCCACTGCTCAGATCGTTTGCCCAGGGAAATCTTTGTCCATCATATAACTTGCCAATCCGACTGCAGCTACAGTGATGCGTACGCTAGCAGGACGGGCCGAGGTAAGCGACAGAGAAAAATGGGGCACATACCTAAGTGGCTGCTGCAGACGACGATTAAACGCAGATCGGTACCCCAACGTGAGAACAGGAAATCTGGTGCTACCTATTACGAAACATTTAATCGCACCAAGTCATGTGACTGCCCCAGCCACTTCTGTAGTTCCATTAAGCAATCGCAATCCCAAGATGCTGTGCTTCTTCCAAAGCGTTCCTACTTCAGTGTCGCACGTTGGCTCCCAGTTGGCAGGTGCTCACACAAACTTGTTGCCGTGCACGTGAAACTGATTACCGCACCCCGGTATGTAACCATGTGAAGCTCACTGGTTTCACTGTTTTGCCGGCATGTGCTAAACCTATACAACTGAATGTTTTATGCAAATGAGTTGATGAGAACAAACGAAATGCTAACATCTAGCGATGCATGTCTTTTGGCCGTCTTAACAGAAATCCACTGCCCGTGCGTAGTTTGGGATCTGCTTAATTCCCAAATGAATACCATTAAATATATGTTCGCAGCCTTTGCATTCACACACTTTCTAGCCGTGCTCTTTCGAAAAGAAACACTAGATCTGAGTTTCGCTCTTGTCAGAGCTCGTTAGTAATGCCCATCCTTGTCACTATCGGGATCAGATCTCCGGCAGTGACTTCATGAGGCAGCCCCGTTGAACACTGCGCCATTGGCCTCGCACTAGGTAATACCAAACTGTCGAATCTGAACGTTCAACCACGTTCGCTTTTGAGTAATTGTCAGCTTGTCCGACTGTAACGATAGGAGATACATTTACTGACTGCTAACTCCAATCTTTAATCTCAAAATTAAAACTACCGAAACCGGTCGAAATCTTCCAATTCATCTAAACCTAAAAAGCAATATTAGAAAGAGAATCCAAACTACAGTCCGTCGAAACATTTAGAAAGTGACCAACTGGACGGAATTCACCAAATTTAAAAAGCATGTTGTTTTGAGTCATTTCTTTAGTTACCAGCCAAAGTTGTAGACTAAAGTAATTTGCTGAACTATCTTGCCTATTATGCAGCGAATGATTATAATGCCCCTAGTAAATCCGGGAGAAACTCCGCACTGAATTAGTACGCGTCAATGACAACCGCGTTAACAGTAACCCCGAAGGTGTCTAAGTAGACAAGATATCTTAGGGTTCCTTAAAGTTAGCCAGAACACCACAAGGCTCGAATAATTGATAATGCAACCACACGTACGTAGCATACCTAACGTCAGGTGGAACACAAGGAAACATGAACGAACAGGATTAATTCCATAAAAATAAACGATTTAGTCAGACGCATCTGGTTTGTAGAAAAAAAAGGAAACTAGTGGTCATACGATCGAAATGCAGTTAGCATCCGTTCAGGCGATTCATCAGTGTGCAATCCACATGTAGCTCAGTGTGTCACATGGAAACAAACATGTGAGGGTGCAAAAGCTTTGTTCCAAAAAAGAAAATCCCATAGTTTTCAATCGCCACAAGCAACATGAAGAACCCGTCATTGAGTGTGTCGACCTGAAAACGACAACTCAAAGATAAAGTGGACAAACGCGAATATGAACATTAACTAAAGGCCAGTGGTCACAAGCACGGAGATGCGGGAGACAATGCATCGCTCAGTTACGCTGGGAAGGTTGCAAACGGTCGCCAGGCGCGGACATCATTCAGAGGAGCATCTGACCGATCCAAGAGACATTTTCCGCGTACGCACTCAATGGTTGTGAAACACTGCAAGCGCTTCCCTATTAAGGAATTGCTCGGGGAAGTAATCGAAGCCACACTAGTTCAACATGTCCAGGACCATACTAGCTGACCAGCAGATCAGTAGTCACCTTGGCCCAGTTATATCCACATTAATAAAGGTAATATGACGTACCATCTCAGAATCGCAGTTCTGCCTCTCCAAGGTGATCATAGGATGAGAGAATTTAACTAAGTGAATTGGTCAGTAGTATGGAGCCAAATATATATTCCCCAAAGTAGAAGCTTACTGGGGAATCTCGAAGTGACGACGGCACAGCTCAGCAGGGCTGCAGGTCTAGTCACATCACGAAGCGCAGCTCATTAACTGCAAATCATCACTAACGCCACCTCCACTACCACGAGCAGAAATGCAATGAATGTGTCCTCGACATAGTAAGGTTTTGGACTGTGTAAAAAGTGCAAACTACCAGAGTACGCCAAAACATTCAGCATGGTACTGGCACAAAAAGCAATGAATACGAATCTGAAGAGTATGTCAAGTGAGGAGAGTGGACCACGGTTGCTGTCATCGGCATACCATTGCTTGAAAGGTGAGGGTGAACCACGAGATTTGTAGAGCAGAGTACAAGGCACAAAGTCTAGTTAATTCAAAACTAACAAATTTCCCCCAAACCTTCAAGGACCATTTTCGAGAATCCATAAACCAACCCCATGTTGGCTTCAACTCACAATTATAAGTCAGAGTCCAACCATATGCAATTGCACGCCCAACATATGTGTAAACAGACGACAACTTTTCAATGATTTTATTACTCACGTTGAATGAAAGCCTTTGTCAAGGCATGTGCCACATTTTTACCATAAAAAAACAAGCCGAACCGGGAGAAACAGTATCGAGAGAAAAGTAATTTGAAGGGGATTAGAACTTGGCGACTTCTTGGTTCAACTTGTCCCCCAAAGAGACCATCGAAATGAAACAGTGTGGCTGTTTGCTTTTCCCCACGTAGGGTCAGTCAGACTTTAACCCTGAAGGTCACACCACAATTTTCATGACGTTCTGCACGACCCACTGAATTTTCAAAACCTGGACAGACTACTGTGTTTGGCTTGTGAGACACAACAATGTCTAGCGATAAGAAGACCTTTTTCCTTTTTGGATGTGCTGTACACATATGGTAGGTACTGCTACTTGAGATTTGCCCCAGCACGTCCAATCCTAATCAACCCCCCCTGGTAGGAGCCGCTGTGAAGTTACTGTTGTGCCCATCGGCGGCGGATAACTTGGGCAAGTGTTCTCGCCTTCGCCATCCGGTTTCGGATAAGCCACAGTGCGTACATGCAGGTCAGAAAAAAAATGCTCGCACGAGTTTGAAGTGGCAGGTCGGATGACTGCCGCCGTGGTTAGGAATGACGTGTACTGAGCATTCTAAGTACTGTGGCATTCACGCAACTGTGAAACTGGTCAATGAGTTCAAGATATGACAAAAAGGTGTCCACTAATTACCGAAACTACGCTTTGGGATTCAGTGACGGAACGACCTAACCCAAAGTGATTTATCATATCTGTTAGTTGTCCTGATATGAGCTGGTAGACTTGACCATCGAATTGCAATTACCATAAAGCCTGTCTGAATAAAGGTTAGCTCTATTTTACAGACAGTTGTTCTCGTTTATCAGCGGCTACAAACTTTCTGTCGAAAGGTTATTCGGTAAACGAATAAAACCAGTAGTAAATTCGACCCCATGCTCCGGGCGTGACCAATAGTAGATGAGTGGGACTTGCTAACAGTAGCGTGATCAGCTGACTAGATCACAACTCTAACAGAACTACATAGATAAATACAAACACCGAGAAAAACAGGAGCCACACAAAAGCGCAGACTGAGAGGAATTGAGCTTGCACTGGAAGCCTTACCCTCAGAATTCCACCAAGTTAACAAGTACAGCCACTACGTCGGCAACAACACTGAAACCAAAGAAGAGCAAAGATGGACCGATTGTACAAATTTAAACTCAAGCGCAAAAAATACTATCCGTCTGTTAGCGGGGGTAGTGCGGTAAGTAAGAAAGTGTAACATGTTACACTGTCAGTCAGTAACAGTAGGAAACAACTGTTACGCACAATTAAAATGCACATTGAATGCCAAACGTTTACTCCATGTTTAGCAACCGAACGGATATTTACAAGTTCATTAAGGGCGCTGGGAGCTTCCATAGCGAGAAGCTTTTATATAAGGATGGTGTCGCGTAGGCTTACGGCTATTCATGGAGTAAGTTGCACTTCTTTTAAGCCGCACACAATTCTGATAGACATCATACAGTTGATCACTGCTACTGTTAAACCACGCACCTATGCGTTGAAACCAAGTACGAAGAATTGGAACAGAGAAATCAACTCACGACATAACAATCTCAAACCGACGAACCCGCTGTTCGAAATCCCGCATCACTGATAACAAGTCACCAAGTTGACCCACTTAGCTTGTTCAAAATATTGTTGCGCAATCAAAACCCGAAACTACTGTCCTTTGGCGAGGCCATGTTGATCAGAACTCAGCTCGTGCTGTGCAGAGAAGTGGTTGAAGTAAACATCGGGTTGCCCTGGTGTTAATGACATAATACTTAGTGTAAATGTATGCGTCTCCATACCCTGTTCACCTCTAACTGTCGTAAGTAAACTGCATGTTTTGCGTGTGCGACTGTTAAAGGTAAATTAAAAACTTACCGTATTACAAGGCATTAGTTGGAAACAAACTGGAGTATACCGGCTCCATACTCCTTTATCTGTCAACTGAGTGAGGAAACAAGTGAGCTGAAACAGACCTGCTGCATCACTTTTTCGGGATATGCGTTTCCATAGAGTTCGACGTTAATGAAACAGTGGGAGAGACACTCTAAGCGTTCCGGACCCAAAACGTCCTTATTCTTCAGCAGAAATTCTCGTCTAATTCTCCATTCCGTTGGATTTTCATGAACCTTACGCAACGTTTCTATGTCAAACATTGAAGTCTGAAAAAGAGGTGCAGTAAAGAATTATTCAAAGATGGGAAATATACTTCGAAGACGGACACTTTCCAAAATGTCCACATCTCTCTAACAAGAAACATATGACGGAATGAATAAAAATTTTACACCAGACATCTTCGTCCGGAACAAACCCTCATCAACCATCTATGGGACATTTCTGAAGATGCAGCGAAAACACTGTAATTCGGAAGAAAACGGTATGACAATCTCATCATAACAAGAAACTATTCCCATGTATATAACTCAATCACTACATTTGTCACCACAAAGAAAATTTGTCGGCACTCTAAAGTAAATGCATTTAGAGATTATCAACACGGACGCCACTAACCTCAATGTTTCAGACAGTGACCTTAGCTGAAGGTGACCATCTTTTGGACCTCAGCCAGGAAGATAAGTCTCACTGTAGCAAGCTGCAACATCAGCGATTTCTTACGCTCCTCACCCAAGTTCTCTTCCAACCTAACCCACTAATCCCACACAAAGTGGGGAGTTGGCGTTCGCAAATTACGGCGAAGCCTGCGAGACGAGGCCATCATGTTCGACGGCTGATAGGGTCCGTTCGTCCCAAAATCATCGGCGAACCTTGTCAGTCACGATGGTGTTCCCAATACACACCACTGATACGTTACAGATCAGGGGTTGGATACGGAGAGCTTTCGCACAAATGAGCCGGGTTTCAGAGTTGTACGACAAGACTGCTCGTACACGGATGTTATACACCCTGCCTCTCTTAAAAACATTGCGATCAAGTCAGCGCCACAGATGGTTAGTTGATAAACGATATCCCAACTTTAGCTATACGAAGTGTGACCTCGTTAACCGGTGCTGGTACAGCTCCCTATGCATATTTTGTACGTCTTGACTACATTCGACAACTCACCATCAAGGATGAGAGCAGTCAGAGTCCTACCAGCCTTGCAAAAACACTGCACGTAGCAGGTGCAGAGGTTAAACCACATTGATGTTCTGCGTTCCGCAGTAACCTACACAAAGCAGGACAACGTCGTCTGCATAGTTTGGGCCTTGAAGTTTAACTTCATAGAGAATATCTACACAATCATACTCGCAGTTTGTCAGGGTGCAAAGGTGAATAGAAAAGAAGCCGGACAATCCTGTCGCACCCCACTTAAGATGACGAATATCGGCGTTAGGCTGCTATATGCCCAAATCAAGCCCGAGATCCAAAAGCAACTTGCATTTAGGAGATTGGCATACCTCTAGAACACAACCTTCTCTGGTTAATAGTCCCATAGGGCACCAGCATTAACTCAATCAAAGACCTCCTGATGACTAAGAAGAAACTAATTGTCGGTTCCCTATGTGAATGGTGGTGTCCAAGCAAGTGGCGAATTGAAATCAGTGCGGTAACGACCACATTAAAACCCAGATTGATCCAGGTAGATGTGTTGCTCGCGTATTTGGCTAAGTACGAAATACGGTGAATGCAAACAGCTTCGACAAACTGGGAAACCAGCTAACCATTCTACGGAATCAGCCAGAATCTAGTGAGCCCCTCTTAAAAAATGAAACTTCAGCAGCGTTGCGTTTCAAAAAGTGCTGAGTGACCTCTCCCTTCCCGAACGGGTGAACTGCGCAAGTGGTGGGATGAGATGATAAGCATGATGATAACAATCACCAACTGTTAAGCCCCCAACAGTGAACACCAGTTTGGTGTGGAGACAACAAAAAACTGAAAACTACAAAGATTCAAGATAGGTTAGCGGCAGTGAAAGGGGATACTGCGGCGTTAATTTGTGTTGAGACTGAAACAGTAATGATGACAAG
Organism: Paragonimus westermani; assembly: GCA_008508345.1. Taxonomy (NCBI): domain Eukaryota; kingdom Metazoa; phylum Platyhelminthes; class Trematoda; order Plagiorchiida; family Troglotrematidae; genus Paragonimus; species Paragonimus westermani. The sequence goes on from QNGE01002370.1 coordinate 94,665, forward strand.
GGTGATGTTACTAGCAAACTGGAATAAACCGCAAGTTGCAGTCGACGGACAACACAAGAGACAAACACGGCAGCAGCTATTCAACCGTCCTAATTGAATCATGCGATTAAGTTGTCACGAAGAGAAGGGTGGTTACCTGTTCTAGTTATTCGCGTGAACCGCCGAAAGGGTGATTGTGTTACATGGGTGCGTACTGAATGTGGCAATGAACATCCGAGTGCCGCAGCCGGGAAGCATTACGTTACTGTGTTAGAGTAATGTGGACAAGTCTACATACACCTCTGATGGGGTTGGAGGAAGAGTAACAAGAACAATAACGGGAACAAGAGAAATCGATGCTAACAGTAACAGGGAGAAGTTATTGTGATTGAGTATAACGTCAAGGAGTGGTTAGTACAATGACCGGGCTTGATGGGGTGAGGTCGGGTAAAGCATGAACACATGCTAAGTGTTGTAACAATAGTACACTGTCCGTAATGGCCATCTAGGTAAGAGCTGGTCATCAAGACACTTCTTGAACGTTTCGAGAATAGTAGCCCCCAAAATTTCCACTAGAAGGGCGTTCTCAATTAGACATAATCGGATAGCAAACTTGTGTTGTCTGCAAATGAAGTGACTGTGTTAAGACTAGCCTATACTTGTGTCCTCTAAAGTTGGTGGCCTCCGCCACCGATCGAGGTAATCCTTTGTGGTTATCATTGTAAAGGTGAGGACTACGTCTCCCTCATTCGTCTGTAATCTAATGGGAACAGGTTCGAGAGCTCCAGTCTGTATGCATGAGAACGAGGAGAAACCTATGACCCTTATCGGTGCACGCCGCGGCGTAGATTTAAGGGTGGCTGTTCTTTTTCAGATACGGAGCACATGCCTATATACTTATCGCCAGCAGCTTTACTACAGGACCAACGGTGCATGCAAAAACATCACCACCACAGACAACAATAATGTTCTGCCCGAAATTTCTCTAGCAGTCCACTGAGCGCTGCCAACCTGCCATTGGCCTTCTTTGCCAGTGCCAGCGTATTGGCGCTGGGATACAGATTTGCTGAGAGTAGATTCTCAAGGTTTGTCTTCGAGAACAACGGTAAGCGGTTGCTCTTTAATCCGGTAAATTATGCTATTATCGTGCTGTACATGCACAATTTTCTACCTACTAGTGTTGAACGGGAGACTGCTTTCTATCGACCACCGATGCACTGCGTCGAAATCCGGCTGTAGGGAGGCATAGTATTCAGGGGAATGCAAAGTGCGTCTCACCTTTGTGTCGTTCGTATACGGGCTGTGGGGACTGGTTGGAAAATCGTCCTCAAACAATGGCAACAACAAAAGGCTTGACGTGGATCCTTGTGGAGAACTCGTGCGAGTCACGAAGACGACAAACAGGCCGTTGACTCGTACAGAGTACATCATACCTGATGAGCAGTGATGGGTATATTTACATGGATGGCTGCCGAAACCCATAGCTAACAGATTATTACGTAGAACACGGTAATTTATACTACAAAAAGCCTCCGTAAAATCTAGGAAAGCAATATCCAGTTGGTGGTTTTCCACAACCGTGCTGTGAGAGTCTACCGCTATGAACAGTTGAGTGGTGCACAAATATTTTTGTCAGTATCCGTGCTGATGATTCGTTCAAAGTTTGGTGGATTGGAGTCGCGCCCTTATGTCTACTATGCTTCCCATTACCCTGGAGACACATCAAAGCAGCGCTACTGGGTGACAGTTGCCTGTATCAACTCCGTCGCCACCTTTGTAGATAGGTGAGAAAACATCACGCCTGCCAGAATTGGGGAGGATACCTGAGATATGAGTGTCGAAACAGCGCCGGAAATGGAGCAGCTGGCGCTACAGCACATTCCTAAAACAGGATGGGCGGCAGACCATCGAGGCCTGGTGAATTATCAGTTATCAGCCTGGAGGAACTTAGCTGCCATTAGACTCCGAGAACTCGGGGGAGAATTCGACTGCAGTGGTGTGCCTTCTGCCTGTTGGCTGTCCCGCGCTGTCTGGTTCGCCAGAGGCTATTAAGGATTGGGAGCGGAGTATCTCGGAAGTCCTCCAAATGCTAGCTCACAAACCCGACGGACCAATTAATGATGGTGCGGCTGATCGAGATTTCGTGGCGGACGCGACGTATCCACAGAATCGCCTGGGATAGCTAACGATGCATTCTGCGAGATTGACCTAATGATCACGACGTTCTGCTCGTATTGCTATGATGCACCAATTCCGAGTTTTGTAGGCAGTCTTCTCTTGTATGAGGTTCCAATTTACTTTTACTCTTTTTGGAGGAAATAAAGGTACCGCTTCCGCGACCACTTTGTTTAACCTGTCAGTGATATAGCCGCAGTGCTCTTTGGGAGTGTAAATGTTCCAGTCAGGGGTCACAGCGTTTCCGTTAAACGCTTTCGGCTCGGGAAAAGTTTCGACGAGACAATTTAGGGTGCCGATTAGTCTTAACGTCACAAACCAGCCTGAAATCTATGTGCGGCTCCGTAGAGGAGCAATTCCAGATGAGACAGGTCGTATCCGTTAGGCTGCCCTCCAACGTGAAATTGTATAACTCCACAGTCTGCCAATACTCCGCTGATGAATTCAGCGTCCGGAAGGTTCAAATGTCCGGCTATTACTACTTGACTGCTTCTCAATGCAACTACTCGAAGGATAGCTGTGTACGGGGTCTGGGACGGTCCTGTTGACACAAACGGTGGTTTAAACACCATGAAATTTGTTAGGCTAACTGAGTAAGAATTGGCCATGTTTATCCAGGGAGAATCAGGCAGCGCCAGCAGGTGGGTGTCTTGCAGCACGGAGGCCATGACGTCGTCCGAAACATACACTGACACTTCTCTTTCGCTGACTGTCAGTGCGCAAGATGTAATAAGCTGGGATGTCCACTACCTGGGCGGAAACTGGCTTAGCATTTTCGGTAATACTGGTGATCATGGGTGGACGAGTTCCCTTAGTTCTGTCCGCTTGTTTCGGTGGAACAGCGCATTACTATAAATGTACCACTAACTGGGTATAAGTGGGAGTGTCAGTCTCCACCTGCTTGGGGGTGGTAGTTAACAGGTGGCTGTTGTCAGGGTTAGCCCAACCCCTGCGGGTCCCGTGTCTGCAATTCTTTTTGGACTGAGGAATTACTTAACAGGAGCTGACTGAGCGATAATCTGTCGACCTGGACCCCAGCAGACTTAACAGATTCACTTAGTCGACCCCCAAGGCATTGTCACATCAGGCGGTCTTGACGTAACCTAATGTCCTATGCTAGGGCGCCTCTCCTTGTTTTCCATGCTTGGAGAACTTTCGGTAGCATCCCTTTGCTCAGAAGTGTGGCCCACATAAGTTCGGGTATTTGGAGAGAGGTCGGGTGCGCGCGTTCCGATACTCGTCTGACGGGCCACGCTGCATAACCTTCCATGTTGAGAGAAAGCTTATTACTCATGTTCCCACTAGCCTATGCGCCGCGAGACCTGGTGAATTATCAATTTTAAATCTGGGAACTTCAGCTTCAATAATATGTATTTCTCAACGCATATGTGAGAGTCACGCTGAGTTATGCGCCATCACTCAGATATCCACAAACCATACGAAAACGAATAGGTAATTAGTAGCACAAATGTGAAGCCTGTCTTCGAGATGGACGTGGTCAAAGGGCAAATGACTGTAGTTTATGAAACTTTGACGCACGCAACACAGAAGGTGATGGTTCGCTCGCTTCACAGATTCAGTCTCAAGAAATGGGATGTTACATTAATTCACTCTTTACAAGTTTATGGGGCGGGCAATTTTTTAAATTGTTCAAGGCCACTCCCGGAAAAATGCCTGTACAGCGCAACTGGAACCAGCGAGCGCGCACGTATTGAATTTGAGTTGTGTAATTAGGCGTGCTGCTGTGTTGACGGCGCCGTTTTAGTTTGCGTTTGTTTAAGTCGTGTGCATGGCTTACTGGGTCTTCGGCTCATACTTGTTTGTATTATTCCTCTTCTCAGGATTGTTAGTCGAACCCCTACTTCGGAAAAACGCTGTCCCTTGGTGGGTCCACGTTGCCCGAAGGTTGGTCCGCGAAGTCACGGGCATTCAATATAGAGTAGGCTGGCCTGCATGTTGCGTGCCAAAGCGCATCTTTGAAGCGTTTCACCATTAGGAGATAAAATTGGCGTTCGCAAAATGTCAAGATAGGTCGACTTTGGAGAGGCAGGGCAGAAAATCCCCCAATCCATCGAACGATCGAGCAGATTCCAACGCAGGATTTCGTCGATTGCTCGGAAACGTCAAAATGTTGAACATCTCGTGAACCGTTCAGCTAAGACGGAGTCCCGTGCGTCCATCCGTCGTAGAAAAATTTCCTCGCTCGGTGGATAATATAAGGATCGGAAAAAATGTAGTTCCACGCGTTGGATGAGAAAGTGTGGGGTTATAGCATGTACTATGGCAAGCAATGTGCTTGGGGAATTTCTTAAAAAAGAACTCGTTCGATATTATTACTTTTGCTATGATTATTGGAATGTATAACCCTATCTACTGGTTGTTGTGGTATTTTGTTATGTACTCGGGATTTATTCTGGTATACGGAGAATTGAGTCGCCGGTTTGGAGGGCCGCATGAAATGAGCGTGTGTTAACTAAAGCTTACATGACGTCGTTCTGTTAGACTTATTATTAAGCGCCGCGTTCAAATTTAGAGGGGCGTTAGAGAGCTAGGTGGTTATCCACTTGATGCGCATCAGATGGCTAAATGTTCTTCGGACCACATAAAAGTCATCCGTTGATACAGGGAGTTTGAAGATAGACATTGTGTTGGTTAACGTAAGATAGCTGTCCAAATCTTTTTCAAAACGCTTAATGTTGTTGCTGGCTCGGAATTCATTTGGGTGTTCTTTCCAAGTGTAGGAATGGTTTGCGAAAAGTTTGCACGCATATTTCTCCGGGATATCAGGGTTGGCATAATGGAACCCTTAGTTCTTAGACTATGTTGAGGGCTGTGTTGTAAGTGGACGGTAAACACTGCGGTAATCGCATCCGAATTTATGAGTTTATACTGCAGCGTAATGTTAAACTTTATTCTACGCAACCAACATGGATGAATACCGAGTTTTTCACAGCGCTGTCTGTAGGTGAGTGAAGGAGAATGTCCTAATAAGCCTTTGGTAAACCACTGTTGAAGGTTTTTTAACACAAGCCTATCAGACTTGCGTAGATAGCAGCGAATGAAGGTGCAATACTCGAGTTGAGGCCGAGCACACATTTTGCAGAGCGTCAGCTTCGCAGCTGGTAGACTGAACGTCTTTTGGATACAGCCTATTTTTCTTTAAGTTTTTGCTACCTGGAATCATACTTGTTCAGAGAAATTGAAAGAGTGAGTACCGTATTCCTAGATCTCTCACCGAAGTGGCTGTGTCAATATAATATTATTAGTATTATCATTATATGATATTTATAGTGGGCCCCGGAAATCAGGTGGGATGTTCGCTTCACTGACGTAATTTAATCCTCATTGTTGTCCCTTGACGGGGACAAATATACCCATCGTGGCCACGTAGCACACAGCGTAACCGTATTCAAGGCCCAAGGCGAATGTAGAAACTCTTGACCTGCAATCGAGAGCATGTTCACCTCAAATTATTTGTAACTAGCTTGCCCAGGTTCTGCACATTTTCAAACTTTGAGCTATCTTGAATGATTTACCATATTTGCACATAAAAAGTGGAGTGCTTCTGTCACCGGTGCATCGCATTGCTCTAGTGTACATGATTCCCTCTCAGTTTCGCAAATGAACCCCAATTACTCACTTGCACGTTGTTCTGCTCGTTTGGAGGTCAATTTTGAACTTACTTGCTGTTAAGCGCAACATTCCACCCTGTTGTTCACATTAACTGGTTCATCTATTGTGAAAGTCTTGTGCATGCATTACTTGGCCGTTGGCTCACGCTTGCTTCCGTCGCCATGTTCTGCAAATCTATCTTTCGGGCAGTCACTTCTGAAAAACGCCGTTCTCAGGTGTCTCTACGTTGCTCAAAGCTGGTGCACCAGTACAACGCTTGCATGAGACCACAACGTTGTGCTCGCTTGTTAAACTTTTATTTGGTGTGCTTTGCCGGAGTGGAATACTTGCTGTTCTGTTTGCACTACCAACGGGACATGCAAAGTAACTTTTTATACTCATTTTTAATGTCTTTCCATATCCGAGCAGCCGATTTACGATCCACGACACACGTTCACAGCTGACACTGTCCATTACACTTGAGGTATGCAATCGACTGTTTTAGACACTATAGCTTACGCAATATTACCTCAGAACCCTTGATCAGGGTCTTGTTCTGAGTTCGGTGTTTGTTATCTCTATAAGCGTCGCTCGAAGTAGGTCCGGTCGTACCAGTCACCGAATAGCTCGGGGTAGTCAAGTACGATGGGGGCTGAGCAAACGCACCACTGAAGAAAGGCTTCTGCGAGAAAGGTGTAGTTCTCGTAGAAGTTCCTAGAGTAGTCATGGAAAATAAAGTGTACCAAACAAGCTCGTTTTCAGTGATTCATCACCAGGCTAAATACATCACACCGTTAGGGGAGTAAACGGGAGACGTGCAGTTAATGAGGTCAATTAGCTCGCTGCCACTGCAATCAAGTACTCACTGAAACAATGGGTCTTGGCACGCTAACAGGGCGGGGGTTTGCCCAGGGCAGATCCAGAGCATAAAAAAACGTTTTTCGGTGTGCAGGGGTGGGTTATACATGCGGATCTCAATAGCTATTGCTGTATGCAGAATCCTACTTCGCACCGCTCCCGACCAAGTGGCCTTAACACCGTAGATTGGGTGAAATGCGTCCTTTGCGTTGACAGTGTGAGTTGATTCCACCAGGTGTGATATAATGGCGCTGCAGACAGACTTCGTTATACCTTCGTCGATCCAAGCTGGATGGTGTTCCCGGAACCGCTCCGATAAGTTGCTAATCGTGCTGCCAACTTAGCTGGTTCCACGAGGACAAGTAAACGAGTATACAAAGAACGAGGCTGCAGAAATAGTAACTTCATCTTTTAGACGTGGGCACAAAACCGGATTGGACGTAAAGTGAACTCGTAAGTTAGCGGCGTGAAATTTTCTGTCAACGACATTTTACGCTGTCCAGCCAAGAGCGGTGAGGAATAGGATTCTGCTTACAGTACAGGCTATTGAGATCCGTATGTATAACTTGCTCCTATGTGCCCAGAAACGTTTTGTACATGCCCAGAATCTACCTTGGCCAACCCCGCTTGTTAGCCTGTCAAAACCCAGTGTAAAAGTGTATTTGTAAATCGACTCAATTCAAATGAATAACGGTCACTTTGCATAAGCCATCTGATGTGTGCTATAAACGTAAATATGAAGCCGGAGATAATAGGTGCAATATCATATACAACGTCCGCTTGCTGTGTTATGGGGATAGGAACGTCCGAAATCACGAGGAAGGTTCAAGCACAACAACCAATGTGAAGATAGAATAATGGCTGATTTCCTCAGCCGCCTCGTTAATTTTTGGTGGAGACTGGGCGTCGCGTAGAGTTTATCGATTAACGGTCCGACTGAAATCTCTCACCTTATGTTTTCCGTCGCCTTTCAAATGACATCGCGATTTAGTTGTTACTGATTAAAAATTGGTCAACAAATTTCCGGACAGTGCTTGGGGACTGGATGTGGACTGCAGGCAAGCTGCTTGAGAGAAACGATGGCTTTTCCCTACTGAAAGAACTTTCCACTTTTGTGGAGCTGGGAAGGACCGTGGCCAATGAATATATGGACGTGTGTTTCAGAAAACACACAGAGCACAGTTCAGTTAGTGAACATTCTTGTGACGTGCGCCGACACAACCGTGGCTATGTATAGGGCTGGTTCACCTGAATAAAGCTAAGATTTCTGGTGAGTAGTCGGGGATTTGGTTTACTTTAAAGTTAACCATCACTCATATTTGATCCCAGCTTTGGCACTCAGGTAGACTTTATAGCACAGAGCTGTTATGATGTAGAGCAGTCCCCCACTTCTTTTGTGCACCATGACTCAAAAAGGGGTAAGAAACTCAATATCAGCAATTGAGTGCTGCACAGAGGCAGTGACAAGCTTTCGACGTAACGGTCGATGCAGGGCGAGGTTGACGGCAAGCAGAGTGCACGATGCTTGTGTGAGATTATTCTTTTGCAGTGGGTGGACCAACACTAGTCATGGGGCCGGTCTTGGAGGAAAAATGAAAGGATATTGAGCGGTGTAACGCATAAGAGTGGTGAAGTGAGCACGAACCAGTCGCAGCCGTTGCTATTACTGGTAGTTCCGCGTCTGAATTTGGTCATTCTGGGTGGGACAACGCTGAGCGCAACGACGAGCACACGTTTCAAACCGGTGGTGGCATTGGTAACCATTCCAACCTGGCTGCTGCGCGCACGACCTAATTCGTGGGCGAGACTTTGGTCGCGCAGTTGGCCGTTTTATCAGCTAGGAGTAATAGTGTTTAGAGGCAGGAACAATTTTGACAATGGCTGCATCAGATTACAGACATTCTCTTGGGGTGTCGCGGCAACAATACGCTTGCACCTAAGCTACGTGCTGAGCAAAACACTCTTCGCGCTAGATAAGCTAACTCTGCCATTTTAATTTACGGTATGTCCGTTTCTTGACACAACCAATATGTGACAAAGTTTTAAAAGGTTGCAAATCCACGGCTTACGCCGTGAAACGACTGCAACGGCTTCAACCACTCGAGTCGACGTCAGAATTGGGCCCGCAGAGATTGTCCCCTTTGAGGGCTGTTATTCTGTTAATAGAAGCACATTTAGTAAAATTGTGTGTTCTCAACCGGACGCTCATCAGTTACATCTAAAACTCCTGCAGTCAAAACTTAAGGTAAGTGTGAGGGAAAGTAATTAAACATGGTGTGCTGCAAATAGAGTAGTCGGATTCCGAGAATAAGTTGGTTGTCTGCAAACCACAGCCTAAATATTCGCTGCCGAACGCAGGAAGTTTAATCGTGGCAGTGTTTTCTGAGGTATTTGATTCCTGGTGATCCCGGACGTTTAATGGTTGTTCGAGCAACGCTCAGTCTACTCGCAATGTCCGTCGATATACTGGATCCAGGATAGTCGCGTCTGTAAGCAACGAGCTTCTGTAAATTCTGAGCCCGTCGAGCAACCGAATCGGATCCAAAAGGGAAGACGGTCGTATTGACAAGTTTCTGGTTAATAAGTTGCTAATGTTCAAAGACATCATGATGAACCACACAGAGGAAGACAACAAAACCCTCGATATTGAATCCACCAAGTATACAAGTTCCGAGATCAACGGTTCGCGTAACTATGGTCAACCGCAACAGCCGCGTAATGGCGATGCGGTCAAGTGCGAATGAAAGCGGGGTGCATATAAACAAAGGTCCGATGATGGGAGGTGAGGAAGAGGAACTATGCAAGAAAAAGTTTCTACAAAGTCAACGATACTAAGATTTAACATATATATGTATAACCATTACATTATTTTAATCATTGAGGCTTTGCGCACCCCTGGGACTCCAGAAACAATTAAACGCTGTAGATTATCACAGGTTCTGCAGAAACCGTGGTGCAGGACGAGATGGAGGATGTTCAATTCACATAGGGGAGCACCGTTCTGCAATCATGCTCGATGAGTCATATCTTGATGTGATAGATGACTCCTTGTGGCTGTTATTGTTGGCTAAATCCTGTGAATTACTGTTAGGATGTGTATACAGACCACCTAACGCCACTAATGACGATATGAAAAACCTTATCAACGGACTGAAGTATGTAACAACTTCACCTTCATAGTATAAGATAATTGGCGGAGACATCAACATGCTCAATGTCTCCTGGACCTCTTTCAAAGCCCCTGCAAATCAAGCTGAGTTCCTTGCATGTGTCCAAATAAGGCGTCCTTTGGCTTCGGTCACTGGGACAAGCTAATCCGAATTGGATGCCGCCAACCGTATGGTAAGTAGCACGGTTATGTCACGGAGTATCCGGCTACAAACAGTCGAACCGAGACGCATCAAGGTTCAGGTTAGCTAATCTTCACGCCTCCCTAATGGGGTCCACGGAAAGTCAGGTTTGGCTCTGAGGGCCTCCAAGATGTGAAAGAGGATAGGAAGACGTCAAAAGCACATCCTTAATACCCCGAACATTATCGACAGGAGGGGGTCGTCAATTCTGATTGATTTTACGCAACCCGCACGTTTGCCGCTCGGCTAGAACTGGAATGCTTCGCAAACATTCTGCCAAGGGATGAGTTCGTCTTGCTCTGAGCAGAATGGATGGGTGTTCACACTGATGCGTTATAAGAGAGATTATGTCGTGCGATTTGAGAGAGGACACCACGATGAGGAGTGTTTGTGTCTTGCACCCTATTAGTAACGAGAAGTGGTTGCGGTAAACATGGGTTGGGGGGAGAATTAAGAGTCAGACCTGTCTATTGGTGTCAGCAATGTGCTCTTACAAGCCTTTCTATTGAGTTTTCGTTTAATGACTTGGAACTGTGCCGTTTCGATGAGATTGGCTGGTAGAGTTCTTGTATCCGTAGTAGCGGAATTAGCCTGTAGCGGTAACGGACAACATTTAGTAGTGCACAACGTTTCGTGAGCAATGTTTATCAGTATCCCGGACGATGTTGCGTTAGCTTGTTTTGAAACTTTCGTCGGTTGGTCGTTCGACGTTGACCGTCAAGTTTTCTTTGCTGGTGGATTTCATGGTGGAGATACCCAGTTTAACAGGCACAGTTCGACAGACGGTGCAGAAGTAGCGGAATAGCGGGTATTGGTGCGTCTCTTATTTACACACTTACGTGTCCAGAACTCGCAAGCGAATATTTTACTGCGTCGGCTGACCTTCGAACAGACTCTACAGGTACCTAAGGATGGAGCGTCAGTGCGACCTATTTGTGACAGTTTTGTTACGCACTAGTTCAAGACTAAGACAGTGGGGGGAATGTCAATCTACGGATTTACGTAGACGGAAATCAAGATCAGCTGAATCCTCGGTGACGTAGAAGAGAAACTAAAAATTGCCTAATGTTAGGTATCAATATTTCTTAGATCAAAGGCTGATGAGAAATGGTCTATGGTTGGAAACTTAGAAGGAAACATGAAACTGGCTACAGAAGAGCAACCTGAGTAAACGTACTAATAACAGCTGTAAGAAATTGTCAATGAACGCACAGCAATATACTGTCATCTCGAATGAGTGTGGAACTGCCAAAATAAATGGAATATAAAGAATGCTGCAATACCACACGGCTTATTCCCACTCTAGGTTGTCACACTTTCCGGCAGATTTCGTACTTCAAAATAACGCTTTGTATGAGCGATTTACGGCAACAATATTGTTTCTTCTTTCTAGGTTAACAAAGCCAAGTTTTAGCGATTCACTGACTGACACACGGGTTCGAGGGAGAGGCCCAAGGCACCTGGGTCCATCAAGTTTTTCTTGCTGTGTCAAGTGGGCCTGCAAAGCAGGCAATGTAAACGGTTTAGCACTGCTCTTGGGGATTACAGAAAATACTGCAAACAGAGAAACTACTCTCAAACATGTTTTGAGCAAGTGAGGATCATCATCACCATAACAGCCATGCGCCTGACCAAAAGTACTGGGGCTCGGGCCGCCGCTCATCTCAACAGTGGCGTGGAATACCTTAGGAAGAAACGTTACTAAGAAGGTCGACAAACATTAAAGGAAAACTAAGCGGAAGAACTAGAAATGGCATGGATACAGGTACGCCATTGACTGCGACACATCGCGATCTCGGATAGAGTATCTAACCAGCGGTTCGGGTGAACACGAGGATCCCATCCAACCAGGCGATACCTGCCCATTTTCCTCAGTGGAGCAGTCCATGTCTTCATATTTCGTGACCACGTTGTTGCTTGACCACCACGCGGTTTTACCCAACTGCTGGTGGCCTCAGTATATAATGCCCAGTACAATAAACGCTCAGCTGGCACACGGAGCACGTGACCCAACCATCGTAAGCTGTGCGAAGTAACTAGTTGACCAATTGATCG